>CAUYPO010087210.1:0-20563 GCA_963574435.1 Cheirogaleus major | reverse complement strand
GGTGCCCATCAATACATGAGTGGATTAATAAAATGTGGTATATGTATACCATGGAGTACTATTCAGCTTTAAGAAACAATGGTGATATAGCACCTCTTGTATTTTCCTGGATACAGCTGGAACCCATCTACTAAGTGAAGTATCTCAAGGATGGAAAAACAAGCACCACATGTACTCACCAGCAAATTGGTATTAACGGATCAACACCTAAGTGGACATATAGAAATAACATTTGTCAGGTGTTGGGCGGGTGGGAGGGGGGAGGAGGGGATGGGTATATACAAACATAATGAGTGAGATGTGCAACGTTTGGGGGATGGTCATGCTTGAAGCTCTGACTCGAGGGGGGAGCGAGGGCATGGGCAATATATATAACCTAAACATTTGTACCCCCGCAATATGCTGAAATTAAAAAAAAAATGTCTACAGGGAAGACTTGTAAGTCAATTCTTGAGTAGCAAGGAGTTAAAAAGAGAGAAAAGGGGAAACTATTCCTCTTCCTATACTTACACTCACCAAATGAGAGACAAAGTGAAACTGGAAGACCTTTAACTTACAGGAAGACAGAAAGGGCACCTGGAATAATCAGGGAAGGTCCCTGATCCTAAAGGTCTTAACACTTTGATCTATGTAAGACTCATACAGGAGTACCCTGTTTCTATAATGACTGTTTTGAAGTGTGAATTTGTTCCAATGTCATTGGGGTATTAGGTAGCCACTTGAGCATAATGCGAATTTCACTTTTGATTACATCCTATTTTATCTGGAGAAACACAGGTGAATTCAGAAAACTGTACTCAGCTGAAATGAGCCACATAGGAATACATAAAATGCACACAAGTGCACACCTGAAACTTCTACTAGCTACCTCAACTCACCACATGTGTTAATGAGCCAAACCCATGCACATCTGGTATTATAACTTTTTATTTAATTTCAGATAACCCTCATTGTATTATTTACCAATAACACAAGCTGTAATCCTCCTGATGCTTACTTCCACAGCCAAACTCCAGGACTTTTTCATAGCAAAAGGCCATTTCTGTTGTAGTATTTATGTATTTCTTAGCCATTTGCCATATGTCAAATTGTATTACTGTGTTCATTAGCTTCCTATATTTTTCTAAATGCAAAACTAATGAAGTTTTTATTTGCTGTGTTCCTAATCCCACTTTTCTCATTAGCCCTGTGGTTTTCATTGTGTGATTTATGTACAGTGCAGTGATCTAAAGGAACACATGTGTCTCATTACGGCAGAATGACCTGTATTGGTTTAGAAATACAGATTCTCATCATTTCTTCCAAGATTTGGATTCAATCGGTTTGGGGTGGGATAAGTGTGATGGAGAGCTTTTTTGTTTGTTTTTACTTTTTTCCTACCAGTTTCCAAATATTTTTCCCATTTTGGATGAGTACTTCATTATTCAAACTTATGGGAAATTTGTGACACAGATACTTAGCCAATGGACACAGGTACTTAGCCAATGCTCCTACCTGAGATGGGAATTTGGATTGACTCAAGAATGAATCAAGAAAAACAGAAGTTATGACTAAAAAGTTATTCCCAGAGACAGCAGAAGCAATGGCATCAAGAACTTAGTGGTGGCAATGACAGAAGTTTAGTAGCCAGGATGTCAAAGGTGGAACCCAACCATAGTCATGGCCATGTGCCTGGCTCTGATGCTCAGGCTTCCTCAGTTCCCTTCCATTCTTAAATTTTGCTTTCTGGCCTCTAGGCAAATTTTGAGAGCTCCCAATAGTCGGCCAGAGAGTTATTTTCTAATTAGGAAAGCTATGCCTGCAAAAGTGAACCCTGATGCTAATTTATCCTCAGATCTGCTTTATAACAAACACTGTGATGATTACAACAAAGCTAATCTATGGAACTCAGTTGGAAAAATATTGGTCTTAGGTGGAGCACAGAGCTAGTATTTTGAAGCAGTTCAACATTATACTGTTTAAACTGACCAGCCATTTAAAAATGGTTTTCCTTTATCTGAGATCTGCATTTCCAATCATTAGAGCTTCTAAAACAGTGTTAACTTTGCCACATAAATCCAGGCAGAGAGAATTTTTCATGAGTTATTCTTACATTTTTGAAGTGGGAGGGTAGAAAGTAGACACATTTTCTTCCCCACTTTCCTCATCTCTGGTCACTTTCTCTAGACCAGAATACTGGTCTCGTTATCAGTTTTCTAAACCACCACAATGTATACTAACAGAAAAGGGTCCTGGTACCCATGAAAAACTACAGAGAAAAATATCTTCTGGTAAACTTTTTTTCCACAAGAATAAAAAAGATAGATTCTTCATAATTAGTCATTTCCCTTGGAAAACATAAGTTTTGGTAGCAATAAAATTTTATTTTAGAGTGAATCACAAAGTTTCATATACTTACTCAGTAATCCATTTCTATTCCCTCAAAATATTTCCATTTTTTTTAAAATCCAGCTGCTTTGGTAGGTGGAAAACTATGTGCAATGAAACTGGTTATGTTTTATGAGTCATGTCAGTTCAGGAAACTGGTTTCATTGCCTGTAAAAAAATATATAGTGCTTATTTTGTGTATCCCTAACAATTCAGCTGGTTGCATAGTTAACTCCTAGACAACTCTTTTACTTCGTATATATAGGTGGTATGTTCTTGTTAGGTAGTTAGGATCTCTGGCTCTTCTCAGGACAATGGTGCCCTGCTTTGGTGCTGTTTCAAGCAATTGCACCACCTGGGAAGAGGATAAGGGCGGGCACTCTTTTTTGAGTTGTCCCACGCTTAATCCTATCCTGAACAACTGCTATATCTGGGGAAGGAGGGAATGCTTTCTCAATCTGGAAGTTCCACAACCCATACATGATAGGATTTAGAAAGTGACCTAGAGTAACCTAAGTGTAATTATTATGCCATTAGCTTGAATCTGCATTGTGGTTTACCCCCTTCCCAGGGTAGATGTTCTTAGAGGGAGCTCATATATGCAGATGGAATTTTGAGTGCACCTATTGATCATTTGATAACATCCCACACCTCCCGATAGCCTTCCCCTAGACTGGGCTAATAAAAGGAAACAATCTGAAAAGTTGGAGAGAAAGAGTGAGTGACCAAGTGAGCCAGTGAGCCAGTGGGTCAGTGGGTCAGTGGGTCAGTGGGTCAGTCACTCTGTCTCTCTCTACTCACGAACACAGACCTGTTTTGTTCTACAATAAAGAGCTGCTCCTATGAAACTGCTTCCTGCCTGAGGTTACTCTGTTGCATCGACCCTGCTGGTGATTTTTCCAACAAAGGATCCAGAGGACGAGGATAATAGTCTGGACTCGACACTTTGGTGTGTCTGCTCATTCTTTAGCCAAGAGCACACAAAGAACCGAGGGCAGACTGCCACCCTGACATTCTCACAAAAGTGTATATTATTTCATTATTCATATCGCAATTCAAAATTACTAAAAGCTGTGCGACTGGGTTTCAGTTTCCTCACCTGTAAAATGAAGGGGGTTGCAATGGATAACTTCCCTGGCCTATTCTTAGCCTAACAGTCTATTGCTTATACAAACACTAAAAGCAGTTTGCTGCATATAATCTACTTTATTCAAAATGTTTAATAATTGTTAAAAATTATTCATTAAAGAATCATCCTCCAATTATTTTTTAAAATATAAATCCCTAGTTTCCATTTCCAAGTTGATTTAAATTGGAGTTCAAAGTTTTTATTGTACATCCCGCACATTGCAATCATTAATTTTATTTCCATTAAGTATCCAAAGATAATCCTTTCTCAAAGATCACGTTACATAGCATATTTACAGCAGTGGTGAGAAATCAAATCACTAAAACATTACAGTGAAACTTCAGTTATCTGGCAATGGCACTAAACTGGTTATTTTATATAACTGAATTTTCGAGTTAAATGAGGATCAGCACCTACAGAGTACATCTCATAGCAGAAATGTCCCTACATTGAAGTAATACATTTAGAAAACACATAATAATTTACTCTTTTGTGAAAAATTAGCCAAAACTTGGAAATGAAGTAACAAAAAGTGGGAAGCATATCTTTTTAATAACATTCTGGAGTGAAAGCCACTTAAATATTATCTGGGGAAATATACTGAGACTGAATAACTGTTTAATATTGATTAAAGGCCTCAGACTAAGTACAGTTATACTTTTGCCCAGAAGAGAAGAAAATATTTTCTGCACCATGGAAGAGATAACTCCAAAAGTTATGGTTTATTGCATTGTAAAACAGTAACCTGTTTTGAATCTAAGCCAGAAATATTCATGACTTCACTTATTAAATTATACACCCACCCCTGACTTCTCAAATGCTCTTTGAACTTTTTAAAATATCTTACTGATTCTCTCATAAATTAACAAGTCAAATAAAATTTCTGATACATTTATTTTATTTTATTATTTTTTTTTAATTTCAGGATATTACAGAGGTACAAACGTTTTGGTAACATGACTACTTTTGTACAGTTTGAGTCAGAGTTATAACCTGCTTTATTTCCATTGAATTTTACTACCATAAGTACACATGAGCATTGATCATTTAGTTTCAATTTTATAGTGTGTACATGTGGTGTTTGTTTTTCCATTCTTGTGATACTTCACTTTAAAGGATGGTCTCCAGTTCCATCCAGGTTGTTACAAAAAGTTCACCATTTTTTTTATGTCTGAGTAATACTCTATGGCATACGAGGTTGAAGGCTCAAGAGCCTGTGGAGCTGAAGTGAGAGTCCTAGAGTCCAAAGGCTGGGGACTCTGGTGTTCTAATGTCCCAGGGCAAGAAAAGAAGGACCCCTGGCTCTAGAAGAGAGGTTGAGAATTTGCCCTTCCTCTGTCTTTTTGTTCTATCAGAGGCCCCCAGGTGATTGGATAGTACCTGCCCACACTGAGGGCAGATTTTTCCCCCTACTCGATGCACTGACTTACACACCAACCTTCTCTGGATACACCCTCATAGACACATGGAGCAGCCCAAATATTCTTATTAAAAGCAAATCACATGAGTTTCTGTTAGTAGAAAAGAGAAAGTGGAGACTCAGTATCTACTGAAGCAACAAGAATATAGTGTTTTACTAGATGAGCATCCCTTAATCCACTCAAGTTGACAACCAAAATCAACCATTACTGACACTCACCAGATATATAATTTGGAATTAACTGCTCAAAAGTAGAAATTGTCACATCATGATAGCTCTAAAATTTAAGAAAAGTTATTAAAGGGTACTGGTAAATTGACAAATACCTATAATTTGGATATTAATTAGTGAATATAAAACCTATCCAAACCCAATATATTATGTGTGAAACAGTTCCAATAGCTTAAAAACATTTTTATGTGGTCATGTAGAAACAGAAAAAAAACGGATTGTAAAAATAAGACAGATATAAATGTAAGAATTAAAACTATAAACATTGAAAAAGAACAAAAAAAAAAGGAAAATAAAAATATCTGACCATGAGTTACAGTAAGATTTCTTAGATATGGCTCCAAAAGTACAATCCATTAAAAAAAAAAAGATACATTGAACATCATCAAAATTAAAATCTTTTGTATTTTGAAAGACACCATTAATAAAATGAAAGTCAAAACACAGGTTAAAATACTTCCAGAACACATATGTAATAAACAAATGGTATCTGGAATACATAAAAAATTCTTATAGCTTAATAATAAGACTAACAACTAATAAAAGAGAGGGCAAAAGATTTGAGTAACATTTCACTGAAGTAACAATGAACACATGAAATAATGCTTAAAATCATTAGTCTTTACAAAAGCACTCTTTGGTCAAAATGGGAAAATTTAATGATATATAAATTATACTTCAATAAATCTGTGTAAAAATAAGGCAGATTATATTATTCAAGCACTGTTTTTCTATTGGGATTTTATTTTAGACCGACCTACTTTTTTATTTCACCAATTTTCCCTTCTGTTGTGACTAATCTATTTCTTAATCTGTCTACTGATTTCTTAATTTCAGTAATTTTATTTTTCAGATCTAGAATTTCCATTTGATTTGTTTTCACAAATACCAATTCTCGATGGAAACTCACCATCTTGTCATAAATTTTTGGAAAAATACTAATCACAGTTATTTTAATGCCCTTTCCTGATAACTCTAATGAATTGATTATTGGTGGGTCTATTTCTCAGTCTGATTTTTTTTCTATTTTTTTTTTTTATTGATTTTGAACTGTCTTTTGACATGTCTGCTAATTTGTATGAACCATACAGGGATTTCATTAAATGTCTAGGATATTTACCACGGTTCCTCTTCATGAGTGGACTCTGAATGACATTTTTTGTTTTGGTCTCTTCAGCACTGTGAGACTAACAAAAGCCAATGGTTTCTTGTTCTTACTTCCTAGAATCCAGTGCAATTTATGAAACTATAAATTCTTCAAGGAAAGATTGCCAGAAGCTAACTTCTCTTTAGCTTTCTTTTTTTCCAGTATTTTAGTCCCTCCAATCCCAGTCTTAGTCTTAGTCATCCTATTGGGTACTCTCATTTTATCTCTGTGCCTCCAGGAGATTGTGAAATGCTCTAAGCTGTGACATTCTGCCTGGCATTTCAGATTGTGCTGCTTATGAATAGGTTAAGTGACAGACAGTGCCCAGCTCCTCTCAAGATTTTTCTACTGATCCCTATAACTTGGCCTCCTTGAAGTCCTGGCTGCCAGAGGTATTCTCTGCCTGCTTTTGGAGCTGATTTTTTAAAAAATTTTATCCAGGTTTCAAAGTTCTTAGCTGGACAGTTGGTCTGATACAAGTGATTCTTTCATAACCAGAAGCAAAAATGAGAATATCACCTAATGTACTGGTGACTACAGTGAGTTGCACAATAGCCCTCATAAAGATATGTCTTCCTAGAACCTCAGAATGTGGCCTTTTTTGGAATAAGATCATCCTCTCTGCCTCCTCTAGTTTGTATGTAATTCACCATCAGGCTGCCTAAAGAATTTTTTGTAGCAACATAAGAAACAATATGGTACTAAGCCATTTGCACATGTATTTTCTCACTTAATCTGTAGTATAATCTAATTACTCATCCTACAAATAAGGAAACTGAATTTGGGAATAAGTAAATATATCCAGGATTTACATCCATGAATTTCTATCTAAAACTTCTGCTACATTGGGCTATGCTTGCCCATCATCTTCATGGAACGTGTTTGACTTGTTTTGTTTTCCTGAAGTTAAACTTTCTAGCTTATATACTGTTTTATAAAAATCTGATAAAGAATTATCCAGAAATGCTGACTTTCAATATTATCCCTTAGGTCAAAGGTAAATATTATGCACAGTGCAATTGGTATGGCTAACAACTGTTCTTGTTAGTGGGCAATGTAGTACATCTAAATGTAATGGAAAGATAAAAATATTGTCTTCATTTTTTCCAGGAAAAAAAAAAGATCACTTTTTCTTCTTTGTCTTTTACCTTCTCTTGCACTAGACAGATCTAATTTAGAATGCATTTTCATCTTCTGTCCTGCCAATACTTTTATTTTGAAGCAGTATTTTTATTTTTATTTTGCCTCTAGCCCCTGCAACATGATTTCTAGTTTTCTTCTCTTTTGTTGATTATTTTCCAATACACTGGTCAGCTGTCAAGTATTTGATTCCTGACTTCTATTTGGTTTGTGGATAAGGGAGATGTGTGTTGGCAACATATTGGAATATCCTTGGGCTTCTGTTGCAAAGCAAATTTGTAGTACTTGAATATTTCTTTACAGTTTGTGAAGTATAACGTTCTCACTTGAGGGGAAAAGGCTTAAGTAGGCTTATCCAAAAGACACACAAGATTTCTCAAACATCAAAGAACTCTTAAAAAGCAATGTGTTGCTGATGAATCAAATACAATGAATCATAAAGTTTTCTTGAGTCTTATCTGAAATGTATGTATATTTAAATAGAGCGCAAGTGACTAAAAGGACATATTTTTGGTAGCTTCATATGAAGTACATTACATATATCTACCACATTTAAATCATTTGCATTCTCAAATAAATTCTTGTTATCCATATTACCCCCATTCATTTGTTGTTTCCGATATTTGCAATCTACTTGTGAGCTAGAAAATAACAGCTATTAAATAAAAAAGCACAACCATTGAACTCATGGGTATTTTAAAGAATTATGTAAAAATCATTAAAGATATTGGTTTGTAGAAATCAAATCAGTCATTTAACATCACCACTCTATAAACCCTAAAGAACTGCATAGTCTTCCTTTGTACAGCATCTTCTCTAGATAATTTTGCTTTTAAGAACAACTTCTGCAGTGATTGAATTATTTGTTCATTTGGATCAAATTTTCTCTACTGCATTGCATTCATAGAGAGATATTTCTTTGCAAATCCTTGCCTGGAATAGCCAGTTTCCAGCGCTGTTGTCCATATCCATGTATTTTCATACTAATAACAATGGCTTCAGGTTTTTAGTGAAGTGGAAATTGTCCATTTTCTCAGCTCTTCCCAATCAAAATAGAGGGCGTGATTGAAAGCTCTTTGGCAAGGCAGAGGAGTAGAGTTGCTTGAACTTACCTTTTTAGTGTTCCACTATCTTATTCTTTTGTGCCACTATTACAAAAGGAGTCAATAAATTCTCCTGTATAGACTTGCCATATAATGATCTTCCCCACTCTAAAAAAAATTATTTTTCCTGATGTCAGACATTTATATTTTTATTTGGCTTAACAATTTCTCATAATCTTAAAGATATTCATGTATTGTACTTATATAGATTTTCTATTGGAATAGTGTTCTTTTATTAATTTTGTTAAATTTGGAAAGGAATCTAAGTCATGCCTGAGCAATTTCTCTTTCTTGTGTGTTCTAACTCTTCAATTCCATTTGGTTATCTACAAATGAAAGACTTTCTGCTAGTTTCTTCACTTATTAGCTGAATTCTTCAAAAACCAAAGACATTCAAAAGGTATAAGTTGTTCCATTTCTACTTCTTTTTATTGCTCACATTTTTCTATTGTTTACCTTACATTGTATGCTTATTTTCTAAAATTATCTAACAAAGTTATTTCATTAAGTCAGGTTTATGAACCTGAGACAGAGAAAAATAAGTATGCTAACAATATAATTGTGTAATGTTCTTAGCAAAACTTCAAATGTTCTGAGCAAAATTTCTACAGAGTTGATGTAAGGAAAAAGCAATTTAGAGAATCGAACATAAATTTTAGGCACATATAATTTTAAAGTAGAGTATATATGATAAATTCTTGATAAACCGACTGTTACTACTATTCAAGCTCTGGTGTATGTCAAGATAATTCACTCATTCTTGACATTAGCCAGAGCTTGAATTGACATTTGTATAAATATGCTTACTGTGGTAATTTTGATATTATCTATAAATGTCTACTTGGTATTCAGTTTTGTAAAGTACAAGCAAAGAGTCTGTTAATTAACCAGACTTATAAAGTATTACTCACACCCTTTTATTTCTGATAATTGCTGATCATTAGAGGTGCTCAAATTAGTTGCAAAATTAGTAATTTTCTATTTATATGTCCCATATTTAACATTAAATGAATAAGCTTGAATTTAGCTGAATTTCAGCTTTCAGCAAAGATAATTTTTTGTTTCAGATAAAGTAAAAGAAATGATAATGAAAAAGAGATATAGATTTTTTAGAAAAAGCAAGTATGAAATACACTTAAGGTATGTAAAAGCTAGTGTTATGATGAAAACTATTAGTGTATAATCTTGAAGTTGGAAGGGAAATTAATGATCAGTAAATTCAATCTCTTCATTTAACAAGTGAGGAAAATTATGCCCTATGAAGTTTTAATGACTGCTTGTGATCACACCCTAGCTAATGGTTAAACTAGACTAAAACTCACATCTCTAGCTCGTGGCTGCTATTGATATGGTTTTGTTATTTCCATGAGGGGTTCCAGCCATTAAAGAGAGATGACAAGAAATTTAACTGAACAGAGAATATATGCCTCTACTTATTCTTACACTATGATTTCTTTTGTTAATGACCTTCAGCTAAGTTTCAAAATACCAGTGCTTGGAAAGCTCCTCAAGAATAAAGACCCTTCAGTGCTTATCATACTATATTGACATGATCATGATTTTATGTGTCGATGTTGTCTTCTTGTCAGTACATCATAAATCCTTGGAGATCCCTACAGTATATTCAGAGAGTAACTATTCAGTGACACTGAACTACATTGAGACTAGATTAAAATAGGGTTTCCACACTGACTCAAACAGAATCAGCCAGTTCCATTATCCCTATGTGAAGTAGGACTCCCAGAGATTGACATATTACCCCCATCATCTACATAAGCTGTTGACACCTCTGAATTCTAACTTCCCGCTGAATAGACATTAACAGCAGCAATAGCTAGTTGCCTCAAAGCCATAAATCTGAAAGAGAGGATTTCACAGTGCCTTTCAGCTCTGAGATTCCCTGATAATCTCCCACATAGTAATGTCATACCAGCTACCAAAGGCAATAGTATATATCACAGAGTATAATAAATGCATCAGATTCACTTCAAATAATTTTGTATTATTTGCTTTCCTGTGAAAATCCAAAGCTTTAACTTCCAGTCAACTTTCTGATTCATGGTTGAGTTGTTAGAGGTTTTTACTGATGTGTAGTATAGATACACAAAAGTTAACATCAATGTACTCTTCAGTGGATTTTCCCAAACTGTGTCAAACTGTGTAACTAGTGCCCAGATCAAGAACCACTATCCAGAAATTCATCTTGAACCCATTCCAGTCACTAACATCTCCACCTCCAAATCAGAACTACTTTCCTAAATTCTAACACCATAGAGTAGCTTTGATTTTTCTGTGTGTGTGCTTTATATAAATAGGTTCCTATATTTCTACATTCTTTTATTTGACGTATGTTTGTGAGATGCATCCACATTGTTGCATACAGATATACCCATTCATTCTCATTTCTCTATAGTATTTCACTGTGTAAATATATAAAACTTATTCATCCTTGCTACTGCTAGTGGATTTTTGGTAATTTCCAGTTTTAGGCTACTATTCATAGTAGTATTGTGTTCATTTTAATATATATTTTCTGGTGAGCATATGTATGCATTTCAATAGGATACATACTTAGGAGTTAGAATGTTGGGCCAGGAAATAAATGTTTAAGTTCAGCTTTAGTACATACTGCCAAACAATATTCCAAAGGGGTTTTACCTATTTATACTTTCTTATTGTGGCCTATACTGGTACTTTTTTGACCTTTTCATTTTTGCCATTGTATAATAAGAAGGATGTAATTTTTCATCATACTGTGAATTTAAACTTATGTTTCCCTGACTGATGAAGGCTTACTTGATAATCTTCTTTTATAGAAAGTATCTTCCATTGTTCTGCCAATTTTTGCACCATTCATCTGTGTTTCTCTTATTATTAATAATTTATAGAAACCCTTTATATATTCTAGATAGGAGTCCTTTGTCAGGTGGATATATCACAGATATCTTTTTCATCTCATGCATTGTCTTCCCTCTCTATTAATAATGTCATCTGATGAATAGAAAGTTCTGATTTTTAAAATTCTAGTTTATTAATTTATTTCTTTTGTGGTTACTTTATTCTTATTCAAGAAAGTATCACTATCACAAATTTAGTAAATTTTTTTCAAATTTTGTAAATTTTTTACTAAAATATTTATTGTTTTACCTTTTGTGTTTAGATCTTCAGTCCATTTAAAGTTTTGTGTGTGTGTGCATGTGTGTACATGTGTGTTTGAGTGATGTGAGGTAGAGGGCAAGATACACTTTTTCCTCCATGGATATTCAGTTAACTCAGTACTTTTTACAGAAAAGACCATCCATTTGGCTTGCATTTCCATGACTCATTTTAAGTACACTCACTTTAGGTTTGAACAGTCCAAAGGAGATTTTTACTAAACAGTATTCTAGGGAGAGGATTCATGAATTGATTAAATTTTATAGTGATTGTTTCCTTAGAAAAAAGTATTTGAAATAATTGAGAGAATCTGGATGTCTAGAAATAATTATAAATTTTTGCTGTATATTTAATTTGCATATAAGAATATAAAGTAGTATATAATATTTCTAGTGTCCAGGCATTTTGATTTCTTTAAGAAAGTTCAATGTATCAAATAATTACCAATATCTTCAGATCATTACTTCTTTCAAAGTAAGTGTACTGTGGAGAATAGATAGAACTAATTTTCTCAATATTATCTCTTTTGATAATGATTTCACATGTCTCACCTATGTGCACTATGAAAAACTATATTACACCAAAGAAAATGTTCTTCTCTTTGGAAAACTACAAAGGAAGTAATGTGGGCCTTAGATTTAGACAAGATTGGGCACCTTTAGGGTGGGATCTCTATAGACTGGGTCTTAGATTTAGATAGATCTGTTTCCATTGTAAATTTAGAAGGAAAAAAACACATACTTTCTGAGTCCTGGTTTTCCACTCTGTAAAATTAAAAACATTTTTTAAAAATGAAAACAATAATAATGCCTACTCCACAACATTATTATGATAATAAAAGATGTTTATAAAACATCTTCCCAAATAAGAGGTTCTGAGGAAATAATCTTTTTGAAAGAGAAAGAATGTGGTGAAATGTAAATTGCTTGAGTTTGGTAGTCAAATTGACTAAATTCAAATGTCAGCTCTGAATTTTCAGTTTAAAATATCTTTGGCTCTTAGCTCATAATTCATATCACTCTGCCTCTTCTAGAATATCTATAAAAATGGAGAAAATGACAATGTAAAATTCTGAAATAAACTAAAATGGTCAATTTACCAGACTCATTGGAATTTGCTTAAGAAAAGCGATAGGAATTTTACTCATGTTTACCTCATGAAAGAAAGTTAGAAAAATACTTCAGCTTCTCATACTGCATCTCTGCAGTATAAGACTCAGAGATCAAGGGTGGATACTAATCAGAAAACTACCCGTCTGTTTTTCAGCTTTTTGTATTATATTGTATTATTTCTTGTGTGTCCCTTCACATAACATCCTATCCTGTATTGTATATCAAATTATATTGTGCTGTATGAAGTGGCCAGAATAATAATTTGTCTCCATACCTCTTTATATATCTTTAAAAAAAAAAAATTGAGCTCTCAGAACTCAACAGAGCAGAAAGTTGGAAGATGGAATAGAGACAGATAGGATGATTTGAGCACACTGAATTCTGGGAGGTGTAGTATTCTTAAGCAAAATTCTGGAGGAAGACCCTTGCCAGCAATATTTGGGAATTTAGTTTTTCATAAATTATACCAATTCTCAGTGCCAGAAAACTAGGCAATCCATTACTTATTTGCCAAGTTAGTCCAGCAAAAACACACTATAAAAATCACTTCTTGATTCCAAAAATTGGAAGAAGAGTTATGAATTCCAGTCTATCTTCCAGATGTAGATCAGAAAAGTCAGCTATCAGGCAAGTAGATATTGAGTAAGATCAAGGGCACTCCAAAATCTCAGTGTTGGGTATAAATAGATACATCCTTCTTAAAGTAATGATAGCTGGAAAAATAGAATTTGTCCCACAGCATAAGGAAAAGAAAACATCGTCTTGGGTACTTAGAAGAGAAAATAAAGCATTTCAAAATCATTATTAAATATAGGCACAGGAAGTTTGAAACTCTCAACATAATGCAGTTAAATATGGCCATAAGGAAAAAGAAGCACAAAATCATAAGAACAGAATTAGATGAGACTGAATACTATTGAGATGGGAAAACTGGATAATATTTAAAGACAATTCTTCAATGAGGAATTAAATTGTTCATTGGAGACACTCAAAGAGCAGAAACAGTATTAAATAAAGTTGAAACAAAATGCACAGGATATATTGGTGAAGTGTTCTTAGAATCAAGAGGAAAAATGCAAAAAAGTTTCCAATGATTAGAAAGATATTGATAGATATACAAAAGTCAGAGAAGGAAGATATGATATATTATTAATAGATATTAAATAAATATTAACTTTATTAGATGTGTTAATATAATTATATCAGAAGATGCCATTATTCTCAGATAATATACTCAAAATTCAGACAAAATGCCATGATGTCTGCAATTTACAACTGATTGAAACTATCGTGTACAAGCAACTGTGTGCACGTGGACACACACATCCATCTATAGATCCATCAATCTATCGTGTGTCTACGTGTGTATACAAATACACCCATACACATATAGACAGAGAGAGAAGGAGAGAGAGACGAAGCAAATGAGGAACATGTTAACACTATGTAAAATATGTGAAAGGCATATCAAAGCTTGTTGTCTTATTCTTTCCACTTTTTAAATAAGATTTATATTTTTAAAATTAAAATATGACAGAGGGGAAAATGAGTTATGTTCTAGCCAAAATTAAAAGAATGTGACTTATATAATCCAAGTAAAATTTTGAATTATAAATAAAAATTTTAAAAAGCTTCACAGATACATGGGATCAAACAAAAACAAATTATAAAAAATCAAAAATATGGTTGTTCTCAGATTCTTCGACTCCAGCACTAAAGGCCAGGAGGTAGTGGAAATGTCTGCAAATATTTTATAAAAAGTATAGCAACAGAAGATGCTTACATAGTTTATAAGTCTTTGGTGAAGGTAAATGAAAAGCATCATATATATTAAATCGATTAAGCACATACATCATTCTTGGGAATAAAGAGGAATTTAACTGAACAAGACATCACAAGTAAGAGAAGAAATTAGTTAGAAAAAATGGACAGTTATTACCATCATATAAAACATATAGCTGTCAATAACATGCACTACCCTGAAGTAAAAAGAAACATTTATAGCAAAAACATACATATAAACTGAGATTCTATTAAGAAAGATTGAAAAGCTGGAGAGGAATAGAAAGAGTGCATAAAAAAAGTCAGATGGTGCCATTTTATTTTTGAATTTAACAATCAATGAACTATCACTGAAGGGCTGTTATATTGTTTGTTAGGTTGGGAAAAATTGTTAAAATGTAAAAATGCCTACTTTCCAAATCAATACATAAGATATAGAAACAAAACACAATTCAAGCAGCAGAGGAAAGAATAGGTAGAAAATGAATGCATTAAAAAAATGATGGCGTAAGCCAAGATTACGGAATTAGGAGAAAGCATAATTTGAATATTCTAGTGGTGAGGAAGGAGAGATGTAATTTGACAGTCCACGAAGGAGGGAGGATACTTAGTTCACAAAAGAGCGGTGTGTGGCTCAGGGCAGAGGAAGTGAAATGGAAGAACATCATTGAATTAGAAGTGGAAATTGACCTTCTAAGACCCAGTACTCTAGGCAAACTGCACTTCTTTGGGTCTTCTTATCTATGTATTTCTCCATCCCTTTTGAAATGTAATTTCATCAAAGCATAGAAGCTCTATCTTTTTTCATATATAGCAACTTAATATTAGTAACATATATTCCTTTTGGATATTCATTTATCTTCTAGTTCTCAGACCAGATTTCATTCCTCTCATGCCCTGAATATCTGCAAAGAACAAGCATCAACTGCAGAGAGAGGAGTCTTTCCTATTCTGGATGGGCAGTTCACTGAGTCTGAGAGCAGGGCGGCTAGTGAGCATGATAAAGCAAAGGTTCTTCCCAGTTTCCTCAGTTTATATGTTTTTTTAAAATGTATCTCAAATTTTAACAAAGGCAACACACACAAAAAAAAACCCACAATCTAAATAAGGAAAAAACATACATATGTGAATTTTTTAGATTGCTTAAAGAGCCTTCCAAAAATGAATGATATGTTCACTGTTCAAAATCACCCTATGTACATACCAAATTTTAACTCTCTGAATCAAATTTGATCCTTGCCATTTTTGTTTAGAATCTCATATTCCAGATTATTCACAGCTTTACATTACTTTATCAATAATATAAAATTCAATGAGCACGCATGTTTACTAAGATAAAAGATTGTTTTATTTTAATTTTAAGTTGTTTTTATATTAAAATCTTCAGAGATACATTTTATAAATATTTTATAATTGAGTGTTGGGACTGTGTATCAAACAGTCTGTACAATAAGTCTGTTTTAAAACCTTAAAAATAATTTTTTACCAAAATAAAGATCTTTAAAGTAGTTTCATATAATTTTTAATATGCTATTAAAGATGGAAATTTTCATCGTATTCTAATGTTCTAGAGCCAAATGTACTATATTTTGCAAAAAGGAAACAAAATTCAAATGGAAGATAAATCAAGTATCTGCAAAATGGTATGAATATAGCTGAAGACTAAAATTCTAAATATTTAGAATTCTAAAGTTACACATCAATATTCAGCTCTATTTTCTGAGTATGGAAACACCTAATGCTCTAATAATAGTATTGTTTTCGCAAAATATATCTCCAGAATTTGAACAGAGTCTGATTATATTAAAAGACCAAGTCAATGAATACTTTTATATAAATAATTCATATAAAATATAGTAAAACCTCTCCAAAAATATAGTCTGCTGCCTGCCTATACCACTGTCATCCAAGTATAAATTATCCGTATAAATATTAATATAATTGTTTTAATTCAAACTTAAATGTGGAATCTGTAACTATAACACCTGAAACACCACCATGGTTCCAATTTATTAGCTTGAAAAGTAGTATTGGATTCATAGATGAATTTTGCTTGAGGATTTTTATTTCAAAACACTTTGCTAGCATTTTATTTTATGTTCAGCATTCATTTTTGCTGTATTTATCTACTCTGCCTATTTTAATTAAATCATCATTGCACTCTGATGTTTTTGCTAATTTTGGATGATGGATCCATCATTGTTTGTTTATAAAAACTGATTGGAAACAAGGCATTCATTATGTCGTGCCTGATAATCTGTTCGCTTAATTATCACAGGGCAGTTGCTGTAGTCGTATCTCTGTTATCATCAACTTTTTATAAATATTATGCTCTCTGTTGACTGATTTTCATTGGCAAAGTAGTCTTTATATTTGTGGTCACCAAATTCTTGTCACTTGTGCTATCTTACAAAATGATCTCCTAATATATAGAAAATTAAGTTTCCAAGAAAATCTACATTCAGTCATTTCTTTAATAAATCTTTGATCCGAAGATATGCTATTTGGGCAAATTAACAAATAGGCTGTTATTCCCGAAGTGTCTTGCAGTCGCTGCTACAATCAGCTTCCTTAATGAATTGCTTACATTTGTTGCTTTGTTGAAATCTAGTTATTTTGAAAACCTTCTCAATGTTTTACATCATGGCAAACTCCGCTGTGAAAAATAAATTCTTACATACAGTTCATGAGCACTTGAAAACAGAAGAAATGTTAGCTTTGAAAATAGATCTTTGAGTTGACTATCATTACAGAAAATGTACTAGAGAGGCAGGTGAAAGAAATAATTGAGCTGTGATTTTCTTAGTTCTATTTTCCCGTTATAACATTGAAATTGATATTGATTGTTTTGACTAATACAGAAGGAAAATAGTCAAAATCTGCAGAGTTTGCATAAGATACAGGAAAGTGATAACTTGCCTTTCCCTTTTAACCATATGTATATACCAAAGGTGGGTCTAAAAAACACACCCAGAGATTTTCTAAATAGCCATCATCACAAGAATTCAGTGTCCTTTGCAGCATTAATGATCTGCATTCTGAGCTACAGGCATAGCCCTTGAATGTCCACATTCATATAGCCACTTTATTCAACTAGCATTCATTAAGAATTTGAAAAGTTTCTGACTCAGCCCTTATAACATTTTATTTGAAAAGGTATTATCTACAGTCAACCTCTACATTGCCAATAAATATGAATTTATAATACTAAGTTATTAATTTATGAATATTGCAACCAGAATCACCAAAATTATTGTTCAGAATATTTATAGAATATCAATTTGGGCAGGCAGTTGTTCTGAGTATTGTATAAAATAAAAAACAAAATAAAACATAGTCACAAATGATTATAAATAATCTAATAATCTAATAAATAATCTAATAACACATTAGAATAACCAGAACCTTATGCACAGAGGGGAGCTTTAGAAGCCAGAAAGAAAAACAACATGACTTCTTTTCAACACTGTAGAAACTGTCAAAATCATGACTCTTATTTCTGGCCTAGGCGTTACATAAATGTATTATTTTTAAAACCAGTATGAAATAGTCCAAACATCCAAATAAATTCTTGCTACTCAATTGCACATATGTTAATATTTTGTGATGTTTCTTTCAGATCACGATTTAAAAAATAAATAAAACTTTATAGTTTAAGACCCACTTTCTTATCCTTTGCCTCTCAAATTCTTCTCATACATAGTCACTGATCCCTAGTGTGCAAGATTTCAATGCATATTTTTATAATTTGACTGTAAGTACAATTATCCATAAACAACATAAATATTGTGTGTTTTAAATTTCTAGTTAAGTAGTAGTACATTCTGTATATTGTTCTGTAACTTGTTTCCACCATGATAATTAGAGATCTATCTAGTTCACTCTTTTACCAGATATTCCATCGTATGATTGAACCATATTTTATACATTCAACTTGAGAGAGAGATAGGTTGTTTTTACTTTTCGCTGTTAGAAAACAATTACAAACAATTACAATATCATTCTTGTATGTATTCGGAAGACTATATGGAGGAGCCAGAAGTGAAATTGGTGAATTTTGGGGTACATGAATATTTATCTCATTATAAACAATTGATATAACCAAATTTATTTACATTCAAGCTATCTGGATATGAATTTCTACTTCTTCATATCATTGTCAAATGAAGCATTATCAGATATTTTTAACTTTTGTCAATTTGATGGGTATGAAATGATATATATTTTAATTTGCATTATCTTTTAAGTGTGACTAAGCATTTTAGTATGTTTACTGACCTTTATTCTTCCTTTCCTGTGATTTATCTTTTCATATTCATTTTTTATTTTTCTATTAAGTCATTTGTCACTTTTGTATTGATTTGCAGTAATTATTTATGCATTCTTTGCATCAAACTTTTAGCACTTTATATGCAGCACAAACATTTTCTTCCTATCTCTGACATTTTTTACATTGTTGTATCTTTTGCCATATAACTTACCTTGTACCTGTTATATTAAGGATATAATAAAAAAGTGGGAGTGCAATTTATTGTTTCTACTGCCTGCCCATCCCCCAATGGCTTGAGGATTGTCTGGAGTTTCTTTTTCCGTATTTGTTGTTGCCACCCTGTGTCACACGGTAAGTTCCTGTTTATACACTGGTCTCCCTTTAGGGCTTTTATTATGTTCTGTTGATGTATATGTTATTTATGTATTAAAATACTTTTATATATGCCTAGAACAATATAAAAGTGTTTTTTTTCAGTGTTAAATTATTTTTTTATTATTTTTTAATTTTTTTCAGTATATTATGCAGGTACAAATGTTAAGGTTACGTATATTTCCCCTTGCCCCTCCTCCCCCCTCGAGTCAGAACTTCAAGAGTGTCCATCCCCCAGACTATGTGCATCACACTCATAATGTATGTATATACCCATCCCCTCCCCCCAACCTGACACCTGATAGATGTTATTCCTATATGTCCACTTATGTGTTGATCAGTTAATACCAATTTGCTGGTGGGTACTTGTGGTGCTTACTTTTCCATTCTTGGGATACTTTACTTAATCGAATAGGTTCCAGCTCTAGCCAGGAAAATACAAGAGATGCTATATCACCATTGTTTCTTAGAGCTGAATAGTACTCCATGGTATACATATACCACAATTTATTAATCCACTCATGTATTGATGGGCACTTCGGTTGTTTCCACATCCTTGCAATTGTGAATTATGCTGCTATAAACATTCGAGTGCAGGTGTCTTTTTCATAGACTGACTTTTGTTCTTTTGAGCAGATGCCCAGTAATGGGATTGCTGGATCAAATGGTAGATCTACTTGGATCACTTTAAGGTATCTCCATATTGCTTTCCACAGCGACTGAACTAGTTTGCAGTCCCACCAGCAATGTAGGAGTGTTCCTATCTCTCCACCTCCACATCAACATTTATTGCTTTGGGACTTTTTGATAAAGGCCATTCTCACTGGAGATATGATATCTCATTGTGGTTTTGATTTGCATTTCCCTGATGCTTAAGTAGAAACGTCACTATGTGGTGCATGACTGTACTTCTAATAACCACCAGGTGGCAGATTATACCCATTTTCTAAGCTGGAGTTACACAGGTAGGAATCTGAGACTAGCCATTGCCCAGAAGGTTGACCTAACCCAGACTAATGAATTAACCCAGATATAGACTATCTAGACAACCGCTGCTTGTCTGATTTGAATCACAAGAGGCTGGACGGATTTAGGGTCTAAATGGGCGACTGAAGGTTTTTTTCTTAACCACTTGGGTACGGGACTCACCGGCCGCGAAACCTTGCCCACAGCCGGCACTCATAGTCCGCATGATAGTTTGTGCTGTGCATTGACGACGAATCCATTTTGCTCTTGTGTGATGAGGAAAGCTTTAAAGCACTGAAAGCTTGTGCTGAAAGCTTTACAGGCAGCTTTACTTGTAACGTAAATCAGAAAAGGTAACATATACATAT
>CAUYPO010087208.1:0-21697 GCA_963574435.1 Cheirogaleus major | reverse complement strand
ACCTCCCCCCACCCCTCCTCACTTCACCCCAACTCGCATGTCCACACAGTTTATACAGGGAAGACTAATTTCTTGTTTTCCAGGGGCCAATGGAGTACGTTTCCCCTCCATCCGTGGAGATCCTGAGCTGCATGGGGATGGGGTATGTATGGGTGGGTGGAGAGCCCCCTGGATACCCGTTTTAAACCCCCACGCAGGTATTTGCCCTTATTTCTCAAAGGTGAGAGTTTTGCACACACAAATCAACTGGACACCTTTACTGCTTTAAGAACCAGACAACTTTATTGGAAACAATGGTAAAACTGAAAGGAAAAAACTTAAGTGAACTTCTGAAACACCAATATGCACGCCAGGCTGGTGGCCTGACCCGGGGAAGGCACCCATGGCTGGGGGACAGTCTCAGGTCAGTTCTCCTCGTCTCTGCTGCCCAGGGTGAGCTTGTCAAAGAAGTACTCCGCCAGGCCGGCGTCCGGGGCTCCCATCTTGCGCAGGTTGGTGACGTAGCTACCCAGCTCCTTGATGGTCTTGACCTGCTCGTGAAGGTAGTGCTTCTCCAGGAAGTCGCAGAGCTGTGCGTCGCCCTTGTCGGTGGCCAGGCGGTGCAGCTCCAGGAGGCTCTGGTTGACGCTCTTCTCCAGGTAGAAAGCCCACTCCATGGCCTGCAGGCCGCCCCCCCAGTCGTCGCGGTCGGGCTTCCTGACGTCGTAAAGACAGATGCGGCCACCGCGCTGGTTCTGCAGGCCCATCAGCTTCTCGGCACGCTGCCTCTCCTCCTGAGAGTGGCGCATGAAGTAGCTGGAGAAGTGCTTCAGGCCCACGTCGTCGCGGTCGAAATAGAAGGCCATGGAGAGGTACAGGTAGGAGGTCTGGAACTCCAGGTTGATGTGGCTGTTGATGGCGGCCTCGCAGGCGGGGTGGTAGTTGAGGCGCACCTGCGAGGGCACAGCAGTGGCCATGGTGGGCGGCGTGAGTGTGGTGAATAGGAAAATGGTGAGACTACAAAGGCAGTTCCGAAGCACCAGCTGTGGACTGAGGGCTGTGGCTGGCAGAGGGCAGGGTCCACGCCGGGTGTTGTGTGAATGGCGGTGGGTCTGCCCAGGAGCGGAAGTGGGCCCTAGGGACCGTTGGAGCAGGTGGGGAGAGGGAGTGAAGAGTTCCGTGTGCAACCCTGGGTGACTCAGCACTGTCTGACCTCTGTTGAATTTTTAATTTTGCAATAATATTTCTAGTGTCCAACGACTTCCTCCTATCCTCTAATTGTTCCCCTCTGTGAGAGCCTGTTCTCTTTTTTATAAGCCTATAATCTTCCTTAATATTCTAAGAATATGAATTTGCAATTTTTGGTAGTTCTCTTCTGTTTCCTGTGTTACGGGTTTTTTTCCCCCCAGGAATTAGTTCTCTTTGTTTCTCATGACCTCCTCTTCACTTTCCTCAAATATCTGGCAAGCCTTCGTCCATTTGTGGTTGAAAATCAAGGATGCCTTCGGTTACTGGGTAATTAGCATAGATTTGATTTAGAGTTATGATGTCCTTCCACTAATAGGCTTCTCCTATGAATGGGAGGGTGGAGTGTGTCAATTAGGGAATGGTCTTATCCTTTGGGGATAATGGTTTAGAGCTTTCAGGTAGGATAGGATATATCCCAAATGTCAAAGCCAAGGCATTTCTCTGGCACTGGAAGCCTTTAGTAGATCTCTCTTCTAGGTAGATGTATGTTTTCATGTTATTTCCCTTCCGCTGTGCAGTCCTTCAGTTGCCTCAAACCTTGCTCTAATGTTGGTACTTTTCCTGGCCAACTAATTCACTGGCTTTAGAGTATAGTTTTGGGGGATAGAAGAGTGTCAAATGCCAGTGGTGTTTATGCTCAGTGTAAGCAGGGTGAAGGTTGGTCGGTGGAGGGTCATATCAGGGCAGGGGCAAACAGATCTGTTATCAGAGAGCAACTCTTTAATCTCTCAGTTGACTGAAGCCTTTGTGCACAAAGGGTGTGGACTGAGGGCTGTGGCTGGCAGAGGGCGGAGTCCTGGATTATGTTGACTCTCTTCTTAAAATTTCCTGCAATGGGCTTCGATTTTCTGTTGCAGGTTTTTCAGTTTTTTTAAAATTAAGCAAACTGATAGTATCTGATTTTCCTATCTTCCAAGAACTCTTCACAATTTCTGGTCTAGTAATAGTACCCTTTCGTGTGTGTGTGTAGATATTTTTATGTGTTTAGCCACTATGATGACTCAATTGTCATTTAAAACATATTTCTAAAAGTGCAAATAATTTTCTGAGTAGGTAATATATTCACATGGTTCAAACGCTCAAAAGCCACACAAGTTCTCTTCTCTGCAGGCAACCAGTGATTACTTATTATTATCAGGAAGAGAAAGAGGAAGAATATAAATTATAATACTCAAGAGACAGTTTAAAATATGTTTTTTGGAATCTCATTCTTCTCAAGTACACATGGTACGTTTACAAAGATAGACCATATTCTGGGCCATAACTGAGTTTCAACAAAATTTTAAAAGATTCAAATTACATAATATGAGAAAAGAAGAAAGATCGCAAATCAAAAATCTAACCTTCTGTTCTAAAGGAACTAGAAAAAGAATGAAAAACTAATGAAATCTAAGCTAATGGGGAAGTATAATTTTTATTAGTTTATCCCATTTTACTTATTCTTATGCACCTGGATCTTTATAATATAATCTGTCCTTCAGAGTAATAAAAATGAATTTCTGTTGCATTGAAAAATTTCAATAACTTTAGATCAAACTACTACTTCCTTATCATCTCCTCTACTTCCTCAGATGTTACTCTCAAGTTATTAATGAAACCTCATCAGTTTATTTAACTTAAAGATAGCTGCCTTCAAAATGATCTATCAAACAAGTTCAAAATTGTCTAAAAGTTCAGACTGCCACTTCTCAGATAATAACAGGAAATCTTAGCCAACTCCAAATTTTCTAATTATATTGCAAGTTCTATTAGGTTTCCTTCTCTTCAAGATATCCTGCCTTGTGCTCTAAGTGTTTCAGCTACATGGTATGATGCTGATGAATACTAGATTAGGAATCAAAAACGACAAGTTCCAATTCCTGTGAGAAATCAGGAGTATCATTGGTCTTTTTGGCACTCACAATACTGGTTTAAAGATGGAAAGAATATCACCTGCTTTGTCTATCCCAACAGGTGTCAAGAAATGCTGTTCTGAAGCATTGTAAAGCAGTAGAAATGAAAGTAAAGCTAAGAGTAGGCACCAGCCACTATTTTTTTTTCTGTTTCTGTCATACCTGAGCTGGAAAAATAAGGACTGGCATAAGAAGCCTTAAGGTAAGTTGTTTCATTGTAAAGTTCCCAGCATAACCATAATCAATTAAATTAGAAGGGCATTATGTTCAAAGGAATGAGGAAGACACAGAATTAGAAGACCTGAGACCTGGGTCCTATTTTGGGCTTCACTGGTATCTTCTGATGGGAAAATGAACAAATCAATAGCTTCTCTGGGGCTGTTATTTTCTCATTTGTGAAATGAAGAGCTTGACCTATTTGGTTTTCATGCACCCTATGAGAAGATGATTGGAGCCTATTCCATGAGAGTCTTTCTTTAACAATGGAATGGAATTTAAAAACAGCCTTTAGCCAATTCATGATGAGCAGTAATTGGTATCAAATATTAGCTTTTGGAATTGGATACTTCCTTAACAATCAAATAATAATAGCATTTTAAGTTATAGCATTAGTGTGACATCTAAAACTTACAATAAGGGAAAAAACAGAGCCTTCTTTGGATTTACTGGTTGCTGTATGAGCAGCAGGGGATAGATTCCCTCTTTCAGCTTGATGGTACTCAAGATTTTGGCTAACAATATAGGGCTGTAGCAAAGTTCTAAATTCCTTTGCAACTGATATTAGACTTTGGAAATAGCTAAACTGAATCTTACTTCTGTAGTTACTGATATGCCAACTATGAGAGCCATGGTCAGATACTATGCCCTAGGGGGACTGTGCCCTAACACTGGAAGAAAAACTAGTGATAACCCCCAGTATTAAAGAAACAGTAGCCACCTACTGTAACAGAAATTGATTTCCAGTAGTAGCCTCATCCAGATTATAATATCAGGGGAGTGGGCAGGAGTAGTGATTGGTTACTGTACTTTATCAAATATAACATACCATGAATTGAAAAGTACACCATTTTTATGTATTAAAAAGAAAAAAAAACTGCTTTCAATTAATCCATGACATGTCATTGCTTATAAACTGCACCTCAATTTCAGAGAAGTTAAAATGTGATAAATGGAGAGTCAATGAAATATGGTATTTATTGGATTTTGTCATCTACTTGCCTGAATACATTTATCAGAATAGCTACTTTTCATTATTCATAATTGTTTATAATTTTTAGTAATTTATTTATGGATCCAACTAATAAACACTATTATGTACAAAGAAATAATCAAACATGAATAAAACTTGGCATTTTCTGCTAGCTATTGTGTCATTTCACAACACCTCAGCCTCATCATAGAATGAGTGGCTTTTGCCTCTTCTTTTCCTTTTTTGGAGGGGGAAAGATTTATTGAATTAAACTAAAGTAATTCCTTGGGTAACAGGTAGCTCCTTGGGTAACAGGTAGCTTCTCTGAATTCATAGCTAACCTCCTCCCAGCATACTATGGTAGGCTAGCAATATCATCTTTCAGATGGAATAACAGGTACCCTAAACATTTACCAAGCAAAGTCGCTGCCCTAGGGTTCTACTCAAATCCCAATTTGAATGTAAGGGTTTTATTTTTATCAATTCCATTAACTGGTTGCAGCTCCCTGTTGGATATGTGAGTTATTTCCTAAACATGACAATACTGTCTGTCAAGCAGTCAAGCATCCCAAAGCAGCAGCATGATGGGTGACAGGGCCACAAGTTATATTAAGTCCATGGTGTAAACGATTCTACAAGTGACAACAAATGGACCCATCAGTCCCACTAGTACCCAGTCTCTGAGGACAGGTCTGAAAAAGGTTAACTGGCATTTGGAGAAGAAATCTGCTGAGGTAACTAACTTCAGTTCAAGGTTAACAGACTGCTGGCACAGACAGGGGAGCTTCCCACTGAAGGAAGTCTACTACTTTATTAATATCATACAGACTGAAACCTTCCTAATTAAGTTACTACCATAACCTGACATGAATAACAGATTATATAGGATTTATAATCTACAAAAGTGCCTACCTCCTAGAGACTAAAGTTCACCACTAATTTAAAAACAACATCAACAACATAATAAAAACTTACTTTAAACAATTATATACGGGACAATATGATATCTGCCTGCAGAAGTCAGACCTTCTTTATCTCTTCAGAAAGTAGCTCAGAATACCAATTGCACAAAATGACACACTTTGGTCCTTTTTAACTTCTTCTTAAGAGGTCCCAAAAGAAGTAGTAAGGAAGACCTTGGGAGCCCCAGGAAACCACCCCCAAGTACCTCAAGGGAAACTTCATATTTAGCTCCTACAGGAGGGTCTGGCATGGGTCTATGGCAGATACAGGGAGGTTTGGATGAAAATGCATGGGATATGGCTAGAAGAGGGCCACAGTGATGCCCCATGTTTGGCCCCTATATTTCTGTGCCCAGACTTAACTTCCACCTCTCCCTTCCTTCCTGAATTCTATCATCTCTCACAGGTCTTTCATCACCAGGGCTAGGGGCAAGTTTCTGAATCTGACTCGTTATCAGCAAATAATGAAAGGCTAACTGAAACAAGAGTTTCCTTAACAGTGCCAAAGAATCTGAGTTTCTGCCTGCAAGAGCAATGCGTAATCTCTGGGACCTAGTGATCAATTCTTAAATACCTCAGATACTGAGTACTTAATATAATCACTATACCCACCCACAAATGTCTGCATACTACTTCCTGCCATGGGCTTAGAATTCAGTGATTCCCAATGTAGCTTTTGTAACATATCCTGGTATGAAGGAGTACTGGATATCATTTTCTTCCTCAATAACTTCTACACAAAACGCATTTAAATGGCAACACTTTGGAATGACAGGTTAATTTTTAAAAAGGATTGCTCCAATTTAATAGTGAGTACACGTACTTACTATTAAATTGGAACTAACCGATCAGCACTCACGTGCACAGATGGAAGTAAAACTCAATGGACATCAAGTAGGTGGGAGGGAGGAAGAGGGGATGGGTGAAATCATACCTAATGGGCACAATGTACACTATCTGGGTGATGGGTGCACTTAGAATTTTGACGCAAGCAGTACAAAAGCAATCCATGTAACAAGAACATTTGTACTCCTGTAATATTCTGAAATAAAAAAGAAAAAATTAATTAAGATTGAATAAGATTAAAAATAAAATTTCAAGTTCTAAAAAAAGAGGATTGCTGAACTTAGATTTAAATCCTTAAATATAAATAACGCAGTTTCTAAAATGTAGCCAACAACTTGGGAGTGGAGTGATACATGGAGTGAGAGGGAATGGGATAAAGACATGGGATAATGCACCCAGACATGACAGTCATCTTTAACCCCAGAAATGCCACCCCCTGCAGAGCTCTTTGAGTAATTCTAAACTGCTTGCTTTAGAATCTAACAAAGTGTTAACTAAAAAAGCATGTTCTCTTGCCCGATGGAGACTTACAAACCCTGGACTGTGCATTTTTAAAATGAACTTTCTTATTTTGGAATAATTTTAGATTTATGCAAAAGTTGCAAAGATAATTCAGGACATTCTCCTGTATATCTTATATTAGGATGGTATGTTTGTTATAATTAATGAACCAATAATGGCCATTATTAACAATACAATGCTTTATTTGGATTTTACTAGTTTTCCCATTAATGTCCTTTTGTTCTGGAATCCAATCCACATTTCATTTACTTACTTTTTATTAATACATACTATTTTACATATTTACAGGGTACATGTGATATTTTATAACATGCATAGACTGTGTAATGATCAAGTCAGGGTATTTAAGATATCTATCAACTTTGAGTATTTATCACTTCTATGTTTTGGGAACAATTAAAATCCTTTCTTCTAGCTATTTTATAATATACAGTACATTGTCATTACCCCTAGTCACTCTACTCTGTCGTCAAACAATAGAATATATACCTTTTATCTAGCTCTGTTTGTACCGGTTAACCTACCTCTCTTCATTCCCCCTCCCACCTACTTACCTTTTCCAAACTCTAGTGTCTATCATTATACTATTTTTATGAAATCAACTTTTTTACCTCCCACATATTAGTAAGAAAATTATTGTCTTTCTGTGCCTGAGATTTTCACTTAACATAATGACCTCTAGTTCCATCCATGTTTCTGCCAATGACATCATTTTATTCTTTTTTATGACCAAATAGTATTCCATTGTGGTATATATGGTATATATATTCCATGTGGTATATATACCACATTTTCTTCATTCATTTGTCCATTGATGGACACTTAGTTTGATTCTATATCTTTGCTGTTGAGGTGCTACAATAATCATGCAGGTGCAGGTATCCTTTTGATATACTGATATATTTTCCTTTGGATAGATACCCAGTAGTGGGATTGCTAGACCATATGGTAGTTATGTTTTTAGTTTTTTGAGAAATCTCCATATTGTTTTTCACAGTGGCTGTACTAATTTATATTCCTACCAACAATGTATAAGAGTTCTTTTTTCTCCACATCCTCACCAGCATTTGTTATTTTTTGTCTTTTTAATAGCCATTCTAACTGAGATAAAGTGATATCTGATTGTGGTTTTGATTTGCATTTCCCTGATGATTAGTGATGTTGAGTATTTTTTCATATAACTGTTGGTCATTTTTATGTCTTCTTTTGAGAATTATCTATGCATGTCCTCGATTACTTTTAATTTTATTTTTTTTTATTTTCCTATTTCAGCATATTATAGGGGTACAAATGTTAAGGTTACGTATATTGCCCTTGACCCCCCCCCGCCTCGAGTCAGAGCTTCAAGTGTGACCATCCCCCAGATGGTGCACATCTCACTCATTATGTATGTATATATCCATCACCTCCTCCCCCTTCCCACCAGCCCAACACCGATAAATGCTATTCCTATATGAACACTTACATGCTGATCAGTTAATACCAACTTGCCGGTGAGTACATGTGGTGCTTGTTTTTACATTCTTGAGAAACTTCACTTAGAATGGGTTCAAGCTCAATTCAGGAGAATACAAGATGTACTATATCACTGTTGTTTCTTAGAGCTGAATAGTACTCCATGGTATACATATACCACATTTTATTAATCCAATCATGCATTGATGGGCACTTGGTGGTTTCTGCGACTTTGCAATTGTGAATTGTGCTGCTATAAACATTCAAGTGCAAGTATCTTTTTTGTAGAGTGTCATTTGTTCTTTTGGGTAGATGCCCAGTAGTGGGATTGCTGGATCAAATGGTAGATCTACTTGTATCGCTTTAAGGTATCTCCATATTTTGAAAGCACATAATAGTTATTTTATTTTTCTCAGATTTAAAAAAAAGATTTCAAGGGTACTTGTGATATGGACATTCTCATAGAAATATGCAAAGCAGATTATTTTTGAAAAGGGAACCTCCTCAATACCTGGAAGATAAATGTGACCCAGGGAATGATAAGTACTTTGGTTTTAGTGACTCAAATAGATATTTCCTCTTTATTTATGTTTCTCTTTCTGGATACTTTTATATACACCTAGAAACCTTTGTATTTTCAGATACTTATATTTTTATATTAGAAATTCCTAACCTTTGCATTGACTTTATCTGTAAATGGAAATGTGAAACAATTTCTTTAAAGGGTAAATATAAATACTAAAAGGACAGAAAGTGATTGTTAAGGGTAAAATGTTGAAATAGTGAATGTAATGGGATATTCCTATAAAAAGATTTGAGGACTCTGCTTTTCCTTTTGATAATGATTTTAGTTTGCTGTTAGAAGCTATCTTGAATGACTATTTTCACTGAAGTGCCTTTTCCTTTCTGAATCCCTTATCAAAATGTGTAAGATTAATGCCTTCAATAATACAGATTTATGTTACAAATACAGAGAAATGACATTTAAAAATAATAACATTTCAAGTATGTGTACATTAACTTAATGCTATATTTTGTAAAAAGTGTGTCATGTTTATGAATTCAATGATTGATTTAAGCAGAAGAGATACCCAGAGGTAGCCAATTTTCTCAATAGTCAATAGAACAAATACCAGTTGCTCGGCATTGACAAAACAGATATATTGAATATTTACATATTCAAGCTGTTGATGAGTATGTTCATTAAGTTCAAAACAACAGTATTGCAAATTAACTTTTGGAAAGTTACAGTTTTGTTAATACGCCTTCAATATATTGTTCAATTCACAATGAATCATAAAATAAAATATACACTTAGTAAAATCACATTTTGTAGTTTCTGCATCAAATTCATTGCAGATGTAAAAATTTTCACATGGTTTATGAAGTTTGATTTAATTTTCATTTTATGTATTTGTAAAACTTCACCAAGAGATAATAATCACATATTAAAATATCATGTTTTCAAATGAATTCCAATATTAATATATAAAAAAATTCCCTATTTGTTGGTGGTTGTCATCTATGTATTTTATGTGACTAAAAAATATTTTTCTGTGTCCTCTCAAATAAGAAAGAATGACAAAAATTACAAAAATTTACGATATTAAATGCTGGCAAAAATGTTGGATCAGTTCAGACTGTGATACATTGATGATGGAATTAAATGGATATATTTTTAAAATTAAGTTATCATGTCAAACATGAACATAACACAGGATTCACAAATCCCCTGTTAAGTATATATCCTACAGAAACTCCTGCAAATGTGCTACTGGAAATATATATAGAAATATTAATAACAGCATTGCGGGTTATACATCTTCCCCAGAAAGAACCATTTTAAATATCAATCACAGGAGAATGAAAAATCAATTTTGGTCTATTGGGCCAGTGAAATATTACATGTCAATGAAAAATAATTGACTATATTCATGAATTTCAGGAATATAATACTGCATGAAATGTGGAAGACTAGAGCATGCAATTTTTATAAATGTCAATGTCAATCAAAATTAAACAATATATTACTCATAGTGTATTCATATACGTGTGATAGAATTTTATAAAGCAATAAAATAATTAATACCAAATTCAAAAGACTGGGTAGAATTTCTCCCATTTTTTTATGTCTTGCAACTTTCATATGCATATTTAGGAAATATCACATAATTCTTAAGAAATATGAAATTCAACATTAATTTCCAATGTTTCAAAAGCATGTTTTGAAAAAAACATCCAAAGTACAGATGCTCTTTGACTTACAGCAGGGTTACATCTCAATAAACCGATGGTAAATTAAAAATATTATTAAGTCAAAAATGCATTTAATGCATCTAACCTACTTGCTTAGCTTAGCCTACCTTAAATATTCAGAACACTTAAAGTATCCTACAGCTGGGCAAAATCTTCTAACACAAAGACTATTTTATGATAAAGTATTGAATATCTCATGCAATTTATCGAACACAGTCACTATACAGTATTATTTGTTTACCCTCGTGATGTTGGGGCTGACCAAGAGCTACAGCTAGCTGCCACTGTCAAGCATCACGAGAATTATTGTACCATATATTCCTAGCATGGGAAAAGATCACATTTCAAAATTCAAAGTGCAGTTTCCACTGAATGTGTATTATGTTCACACAACCCTAAAGTCAAAAAATTGTAAATTGCTCAATCACAATTCAGGGGACCACCGATATCGTAATTGAGAATTGAGAAATTTAGAAGCATAACCTAAAACAATGGTCCCCAACCACCCAACCTTTTTGGCACAAGGGACCAGTCACAGAGAGAATTTTTGCATGGATGGGAAGTGGGAGGCAGAGCTGAGGCAGTAATGCAAGCAATGGGGAGGGGAGCGGCTGTAAATATAGATGAAGCCTTGCTTACTTGCCCACTGCTCACTTCCTGCTGTGAGTACCCCCCCTTCCTCAGTTTCATGGAAGACAATTTTTCCATGGAGGTGGGGTCTGAACTCTGTGACCTGGTCCGTAACAGGCTGCCCACTGATAGCAGTCTGTGGATTGGGAGCTGGGGGCTGCGGACTGCAGTCCTAAAAGACAAGCATTCTCTGAAATAGTTTATCTTTTATTTGCAAGACATTAATTTAAACTTGAATTATATTGATAGAATATATTATTATAGTTCCAAGGAAAATTAAAATGATAATACAATTTTTAGAACATATCCTCAGCATAAGCATAGTAAAGAATGTTTTCACATTGTTGGGAGACAGTACCCCAAAATGAAAGCCTCTGAAGCAAAAGTTTTTCTCTGACCTTCTCCTGTCCTCTTGACTCTCAGTCTCATTCTTTCTCAAGATTAGCCATAGAAACTAGAATCCCTCTTCCCCAAGGCGGGTCATAAAAGCCAGAGTCAGAACCTTTTTTCCTGAAAGCCAGCCATAAAACCTAAAATTATTCTGTATAAAAACTGGCCACAGAGAAATTATCTGAACTTCCTTGTTTTACAGTAGGCCATAAGAATCCCATTCTAGAGAGGATCCTGACCCACACTCAGAAGAAAGGAATGCTTGTTCAGGAAAGGCCAAGAAGAACCAGGAGTCCTCAAACTACAGCCCGCTGGCCACATGCGGCCCACCGAGGACATTTATCCAGCCCGCCGGGTGTTTTTGCCGAGGCTGCCTGTCCTGCTTAGCAGCCGACTTGTCCCAGGCCCACAGCGCGCATGTGTGGAATGCGCGCCGCACTCTCCAATGGCCCTCCAACGGTCTGAGGGACAGTGAACTGGCCCCCTGTTTAAAAAGTTTGAGGACACCTGAGATAGACAGGCCTTGCTGGGTTTCCTCAGTCTATTAACATCAGATTGTACCCTTTTTGTCCAATTATATTTCTACATGGTTGTCTATACTTTATTGAACCACAGAATAAAAATGGACAATTTCCTCTGTATCTTTGGGTCTTCATTCTGAAGGCTCCTGTGTAGATACGTTAAAATAAATTTTTATGTCTTTTTCTCCAATTAATCAATCTGCCTCATGTCAGTGATTATTCAGAGAACCTTTACGGGGCCAAAGGCCTTGGGGCCTACATCAAAGAATTTTGTTTAGATTTTTCCCCTTTTGTTACTTTCCTAATTGATGAAACAATTGTTTTCTCATAAAACCATCATCATAACTGCATCATAACACATGACAATCTGCCTAATTCTTTCAAACTCTTGTCATGCCATATTTTCCAAAGAGATCAATGTTCTTTCATTAAATCTCATTTCGGTCATTTTCAGCAATATACAACAGATCAAAACCTCTGTTCTTTCAATTCATTCTAGCAACATTTTAGAGCTGTGATTTGGCACAATTGTAAAAGAGAGAAATTTTTGAGGCTTTAGAACAACAATTCCCAAGGGAAAATTTTTATTTTCATTGAGGCAGACCTTGAGATTTTAAACAAAGGCAACAATGAAAGTTAAATATTAAATATGCTGAAAAATCAAGCTTGAATGAACTCAAAAGCCATTGTCTGTATGCCCACATATCATTTGGTTGTTGTACTTACTAAGCTGTGATGGCATTGTGTGTTGGTCTCTCCCACTGAATTGTGACTCACTGGGAAAAAAATTAGGTCATGTTTTTGTATCCTTAACTCTTTTCATAGTACTGGATGGTTAGTAGATCCTCAATAAAAGCTTACTATAAGTGCATGGTTAGATGAACAGCCACATTAATTAATTAATTATTGGATTTTTTTTTCAGGGCCAATTTTGTAAAACTTCCATAAACAGGAACCAGTTATTTCAGTTTTATAATAATTTTATTTAGGGGATTTTTATTGCTCCAAATTAAGCATTTCTAACAGGCCACCATACTTTAGTCTTAAATCAATTTTTCTTGCCTTTCTCAGATGAAATATATGTAAAATATAAAATAACATATGTAGTATACAAATATAATTATTTTATTTAAATGTATTTATATATTTACATTTATATAATTCATATATAAATATATAACAAACTGATCAAAACAAGCAAGTAGGTTAAACTTTTTATTGGAAACCTGAAATCAATGCAGTGAAATATATTATATACACATATATATAGAGAAAGCTAGAGAGATATTCCTCTATTCTATGTACTAAACACTTTCCTACTTAAAAGAAAAACCTGTCACACCATAAAAATATATTTGTAAAATGAAAATATGATATCACTTTAATACTCTTGGCTTTTAACATAACTGTGTGTTACCACCAAAAATAATAATATGCTAGTTTTAGGATTCCTTAATCTTCCTCACTCTGACAGTTTCATTGATTCCAGAGGCTTTGATCTATTTCTCTCAACATTACATAGGAGGGTCCTTAGGCATCTAAAGAGCCAAACAAACCCAAGGGGAAAGGGAGGAAGAAAAGGAAGGTCAATAATAACAATCTCAAGGCCCCACAGGGAACTAAAGTTTTTGCTTTAATTCAGATGACCAATGACCAGGTATGGTAAGAGGAAGGAATAACTTCTCAACTCAGCCCAACTATGGAACAGAAAATCACTTCTTTGTTTGGATGTTTTACCCTAAAATAATCCCCTGAGAGATTTTTGAGCTTCCTTGATGGCTGAGAATAATGAAATGTGCCACTGATCTTTTCTAATTCCAAATACAGAATAGCATGCTAACAATCAGACAGTAAAAATAGAAGCCAACATGTCTCCACTGTTTGGAAAGGTCATGTATGGATTTTCAGTATGTTTTTTAGAAGTTGCAGGCAAATGATGTATCTTTTCTGAGCATGCACGCCTGTCCGTACACGTCTGAGTGCATTCATGTCTATGGGAGGATGGAGGGAAGTGGCCCCAATTATTTGCAGTGGAAGTATTCATGGCCTTTGAAAACAGGAAGAATACAAAGAATAAGAGAAAGGCAGGCTGCATTTCCTAATGTTAATTTCCCTATTTACCAGCAGGCAAAGGAACCTATAGATTCTGCCTTAGTCAAGCTCTTTCACTTGATACTGAATATGGCGAAGAAAGAAGCTACAGATAACACTTCAGAATAATCTGGAAACTTAGATTAATGCAGCCAAGGAGCTAAAAATAAAAATCTTTAAAGCCTGATCAAACTCACCAAAAATCTGGGGTCAACTGGAAAACTAAAATGCTTTTCTCATGTTATTTCAAATGGAATCTGAGGTCAAAAAGTGTTAACAATGAACTCCTTCTTCCATTCGGGACACTTCTCAGATTTTGTAGCTATTGTTTCAATTTATCAGTATAGTTCTGAAACAGCACTGCTTTGTAACCCTCTGAAAGAGAAGGGAAAGTATGCTGAAATACTGAATACCATTCCACTCCCCATGAGACTAAATAGATTTAAAGAAACCTACCTTTTTATATTCCAACAATAGTGTGGGTGCATATATAACATAGGCTTACATTTTTTAACATATACATAAGGAATCAAAAGGAGCATAGAATAAAGCGTAACAGTTCTTGATCCAATTCATTCATTCAACAAGTATTTTCAGTGTCTGCAATGTACTAGGCACAGTTCTAGCAACTGGATATGCAGCTGTTATTTTTAAAAAAAAAAATCCTGGCCCTTATAAAGCTTTCATTCTTGGGGGGGGGCATAGAATTAAATAAATAAGTAAAATATATGAAATTAATTATAGACTAAAAAGTGGAAAACGCTAAGAAAAAAATAAATCCTGGAAAGGAGATAGGAAGTGTCTAGGGGGAGATAAAATTCTAGATAGACTGGCCCATTAAGATCTCACTGAGACAATGACATTTTATGAAAGATCTAAGTGAGAAAGAGAGAGTATACCAATAGGTATTGAATACAAACAGAAACTGTTCTTTGTATACCAAACAGAACAAAATATTGAACACCGGGAATAACATGTTTACAGCATCAATGGGTAGTCTGCTGCTGGTTCATGGAGTTGAAAGACTCTCCATTTTAGCTGTGATGGACAGAACAGAAACCGGTGTCCACTACTATCATCTCTCGTGCCACCACAGAGTCTAGATATGAGCCACAGGATACTGAGGCTACTACTGCAGTTGCCCTAAATCACTCATGCAGAGCAAAGAAGGTGGCCTTTGCCTTACTTCCGCATTTTAAATCATTTACAAGTGCCTTCAATTGGTGGAAACACCCCAGGTTCTAGGAAGGCTGGGAAATGTAGATTTTAGCTTTCTAACTTCTCCAGATGGAATGAGGGTGGAATTGAGGTTGAGTTGTCCAAGTTTGACCACAGGAGAATTAATCTGAGAAGAAACAGGGTGCCTGATCACATAGATCATCCCTCTTAGACTCTTAGACCCTTTAATGACTTTGGCTTTAATCTCTGTAGGATTGGAAATCATTGGAGACTTTCAAAGAGAAGAGTGACATGATTTGGCTAATGTTTTAATAGGACATGTTTGACTGCTGTTCTGAGAATAGACAAGGAAAGATGGAAAAAGTCAAAGAATCCAGGCAAAAACTAAGCTTTCATAAAAATTGAGCCATTGAAAGCAAGGAGGAGAGTTACCTTTTGGCTATATTGTGAAAGTATCTAATTTTACCTTTAGATTACATATAAGTAGTGAAAGAGAGAGAGAAGAATCAAAGATGACTGCCACATTTTTGGTCTTTGTAACTGGAAAGATGAACTGCCATAAACTAAAATGTCAAAGATGGTAAGAGAAGTAGGATGGGGGACGGGAGACAAGCAATTCTTGACACACGTTAAGCTTGAGAAGCGAGGACATATAACACTGCAATTCAGGGGAAATTCACAGGCAGAAGAAAAAAATAGGAATCATCAGCATGTGGATGGAATTTGAAGCCAGAACACTGATGAGATCCTCAAAGTAATGAGTACAGACAAGCAAAGAGGATCAACATATTGTAAGTCCTGGTAGGGCTGACATGTTATTGGAATAAGGATACTAGTGTGATCGAGAGGGGAAAATTGGTGTTCTGAGAACAGGATTCTCAAAATTGAGATTATGGAATGAGTGCAGTTATTAAATACAAGAATTATGGCCATGATAAAGTGAGTTTATTAAATAGGGTTAAGAATATGATGATGTAGGGGGAAAAGATTTAAGTATTTATTAAAAGACTAGAAATGTGCATGTTTCATCTAAGTAAATAATGAAGTCACCAGGAATTTACAGGAGTGCTGTCAGAGAAATGGCAATGAGGCAGGAACAAAAGTCTTCTAAAGATGGGAAAGGGGCTGGGTTTGAGAAATGACTACAGCAAGGAGGTGTAGACTGTGGTATGGTCCAATGGCATAAAATTCAAAGCTGGGAAATTACAGAAAAGAAAAGGAAATCGGCTTGGAAGTACCTGAACAGAACAGAAAAATCATATGCCTTACTCCTAAGCCCAGTGAAATGACATTCCTAGAAAACAGCCCCTAAGAAGGAAGTGGGCAATTCTGGGTCTTCAAGAGATAGCCAGGTTTCAGCTGCAAAGTTTTCAGCAAGAAAGTGAGAGGCTCATTCAGCAAAAGGTTGAAAATATTGCCGAAGACTGATGTTGAGTCTACTGAAGTTGTGGAGAAGTGACTGAGATACACAAAAGGATGTTGCAGGATTAGAGTCTGGGGAAAAGGAACCACTGTTAGTCCTGGACATCATGGGTTACATAATGGAAACAAGAATAAAGAGAATGGGAAGGTTTACCCCTGGTGGTAGCCATGCTCTAGCTGCTGGGAGGAGGTAGGAATATGGGTCTTGGAGTGGATTCAGTTCTGGGATTCTCTTGACCTAGCCAAAAGAGAGTGTGGAAGGGTAAAAGGAAGAGGTAATGTCAGTGTAAATAATTTTTATTTTGCTGCCAAAATAAGGCAATATTTTTATTTTTAGAGGGTTTTTTTTCTGATCAACAAAAGTTGAGTGTATCTTCAGCTTTATTTTATTTCCCAAATTATGTAGATTTACATGGGAGTATTATGGATGAGAAAAATTAGGAGCACAATTGGTTACAGTACCAAAAACAAATCAAAACCAAAGTTGATAACCCATAGGGAAATGGGACAATATATCCTTGCAGGGAAGTTAATAAGATTTGGTATCAGAAAAGGTCTGTGTTTGAATCACAGATTCACCATGAATTTGTTGTATTGGGTCATTTCGCTAAGCTAAGACTACATTTCACCAAATTTCCTTTTCTTGCTATTTTCAGGTTAGCCTGGGGATCACAGTAGCTATTAGGCTAAAGATGTGGAAGGAGGAAATAAAGCAGTGGTTATTTTTGTTTTTTATTTTTAGCTAAGTTCAATGCAGGGGTATCGGCCAGGGGTCACTGCACCTAATGCACATTGTCACTTAGCTGCTGGCTTATCTTGTGTGGAACGGCAGCCAAAACCTAGGTTCCTCCAGCTCCTCCCACATCTTCCTTTTGCTCCTCCAAGTCCTGGACCAAGTATGTGTTTAGCTCCCTGACAAAGGGCACTAACTTATCCTGCATGTCACCCCCTCATCATCAAAACTGGAGGCTTAGAGAAGATAAAAGCCTGGCACAGGTTATAGGCTATCCTCATAGAAGCCAAGTATCGGTAACAAGGTACAGTTTGTCCTTGCTCTTCCACACTTTGCATCCATCATCTTTTCTCAAGTGTCTGCCTTGCTGACTGCAGTCTCCACACCAGACAGACAACCTTTACATAGATAGTTAAACCAGCTCCCATAAACACATAAGGTCAATACAGTATAATAAATTCTTATTACATATACTTTCTAGTGGTTTTGACAAAATCCTTTACTTGCTATGTGATAATCTAAAAGTTAATTAGCCTCTTTAAGTCCCAGTTACTTTTACTATAAAATCCTAAGGATAATATCTACTTCAAAAGATTCTTGTGAAAAAATTAAGATGATTATGTAAAGTGTTTAGCACACTTACTGGAATACAATAATTACTCAATGCATGGTGGGCATTATCTTGGAGATGAAATAAATTTATAACATGGCGTAGATTATACCCAATCCTACTTGTAATCAACTCAATGGTAACCTTTTTAAGATAAGGCATCATGTGTATTCTCACAAACAGAAATTTGTCTTGAATAAAAATATAATTTTTAAATTTAAAGAACTACTTTAATCAAAATTCTCTTAAATTGAAAAAAAATTTTAAAAAGCATATTTTAGGACATTTGTAAAGGTAGATTTATCAGACATTTATTGATGTTCTTGTCCCTGCTTTTAATTTCTTTAAACTTACCTCTCGACCCATATAGAATTTAAAAAAAAGTTAAAGTAGTTCTTTAAAATCAATCTATTATAATGTATTTAAATTTAAAAACTAGTATTCTTTCTATTACATTTTTACTCAAGACAAATTCTTGCTTTTACTTTTAGGTTATTTTAAAGCAGTCATATTTAATAATGTTTAATGATAATGTGAATTTACCATAATAATCATGTGCTTGCTTGCCAAGCATGTTGAATATAGAAAACCCATCCTTTATTCTCAGCTTATACAGGACTTTTTCTTTCCTTCTTTTAAACTAGGTTCATGTGTTTTACTGCAGTAAAACCAAAATTGCTTTTCATTATTAAGTCTTATATTTTCTAATGAATATTAAATTGTTTGACCTTTTATAACATTCATCCACGTCTGTAAAACATTGTTAAAAAGCTGATTAAAAGTTAATAAGAATAATAAGCTTGTTGAGTCTATGTTGGGGAGTCTATGTTACTTTCCAGGACGATCTCTACTAATTCTGAAATCAGGGAGCTTCATCCATCCAGATGGGCAAAGCTCTAATCCCTTCTGTTTCAAGAGATAACCTTTTATTTCCATTTCCAAATAAGCCCATCTGCTCACATGGCCTGAGTTCAGAAGGCATGGGACCCAGTAACTGGACAAGGAGTGAATTTCTGTTATTGCCTCAGCAAACTGAGCAGCCCTCTTAGGACGGGGAGCACCTTTGGTGATCATGGGGGTAATCACCAGAGACTCAGAGAAATAAAGAAATAACTGACAAGAATGGGAAAGTGAGCTTTTGACTGAGCACTACTCTGAACAAGGGATAAAGACACATGTATGCAAGCACTCACACACAGGCACACAGCTAAAGAAAGCTGAGTAAAAAAGAAACATACATTCATGCACTGCAGCCCCATGTTTTGGTCAAAAATGGAGCACATATATGATGGTGGTCCCATAAGAGTGTAGTGGAGCTGAAAAATTCCTATCACCTGTAGTAGCTGCCCTAATGTCAACACAGTACCTTTCTATGTTTAGATATGTTTACATATGCAAATACTCACCATGTGTTACAATTGCCTCCATCATTCAGTACAGTAACATGCTGTACAGGTATGGCCTAGAAGCAATAGTCTATACCAGATAGCCTAGATGTGTGGTTGACTAGACCATCTAGGTTTGTATAAGGACACCCTATAATGTTTACACAATAACAAAATCACCTAATGATGCATTTCTCAGACTGTTATCTTCACCATTAATCTATGCATGAAATTTATAAACACAAAGAAGATAAAATTCTTTGAATATAAAATGATATTAAATTATTATTATTCCACCCAATTTCTAGCCAATAATTTTCTTGCTTTTAGTTGTCTATAAGAATCTATATTATTTCTCTTCCAAAAATAGCAAGTATTACTGTTAGAGTTATCATGAAAGTATTAAAAATTCTTAAACCACAAATAATACATCAGCCTAAGAGTGGAAGAAGAATTAGGGTGATGAATAACACACTAATATGGAAGGAACAGAAGAAAAGAAAGAAGCAAGATCAACTACAGTGATAAACAGACCTGACCCCTAATTCTGATTCTTGCTCTGTGAATTTAGCATTATCAGTCTGAGAGCAGTTGATGAATAAAAGCAATAAAACCATCTTGTATTTGAAGGACACTTCAACTTTTTCTAAGTCTTTTCAAATAGTTATTTCAAATGAAGGAACTGAAAAATTTAAATAACCTGCCCAAGGTCACAAAATTAATGAATGAAAATCTGGCCTAGAGACCAGGCTCCTAATTGCTATCCACTGTTTCTTGCACTAACAATACTGCTTTTGGGAGAAAGACTTCAATCAGGAAATGTACACTTCAACATCTGGATATCTACTTCATAAGATAATGGCATTTTATAGTCTGAAAAGACTTTATATATCTATCATTTAGCCAGTGTAACCTAAATGAAGACTTTTTAAAAAAATGTAAAATATATTTTTTTAGCTTCCACATGACTGCAATTAGACTTTTGGATCCTAGTGATTGTGGAAGTATATAAAGCATACGAATTCAAGGCCTCCTTACAATTATTCCAAGGTTCATAATTTGGAAACTACTGATTTAGTCCAATCCTCTCATTTTACAGAGAGGAATCCAAAACCCAGGGAAATTAAGTGAATCACCCAAGGACATAAAGCAAGTTATTCAAAGAACCAAGAGCATTACTGCTCCATGCTGCTTTCTCTCCTCTCTCACTGGGGAACAATTTCTTTTTTGTTCCCCTCATGGCACATTGTGGGTTTCGCTATCATGAGATTTTAATTCTATTTTGAGGGCTTGGTTGACTTGGCAACACTATTTTCCATACTGCCTGTAGTTCATTCCAGTAGAGAATCCAATGATTTCTCTGTTCTCTGCTACCGATTGATTGAGTGCCAACAAACTCTGAGGAGATTTAAATGAAGAGAAATTCATTAAAAACAAATATGACTCAATAAAATTACTAGGAAAAATAAATTTGATGTATTTATCTTTGCCATCATTCAAATTATAACTTAAACTGAGTGTTTCAACTAACTCCATTTTTTCCTTTACATATTAATGGAAATCTTTCTATGAGATCTTACAAAAGTGGAAAGATGAATGAATACTACACATATTTCTAAAATCATTGGAATTATCTAGGAGTTTTCTGGTATCTAGGAGTTTTCTCAGAATTTGCTTTGTGATTATCTCATTTTGAATGAGGAAAATGATAAAGTAGTATCAGCCTATATTTTGAAACTTTTTAACACATTATTGTAACTTTTGCAGATGAAAAAAGCAATACTAAGTATTTTGTTCAGATGATGACTACCTTTCGCTTTAAAAGGAACAATTACTAAAAGATACATTTTTCATTTAGTCAGTATGACTTGCCTTAAGACATATTTTGATTGCTTTTATCTTTATTTCCAAGCTTGCATCTCTAAGTACTATAAAATACTTTTGCTCAAGATGATGGACTCTTACCTCTCTGATTCTGTTTTAGGAGGAATTAAGCCAATGAAATGGAAGTTCAGGTTGAGATGGAAGTTCCAAGTTGAGATATTTCAGTTTTGTGGAAAAAGTATCAATCAGGAAAAACTTATGATTAACATAATGAAACTGGGGGTGTTGGGCAACTGGTTGGCAGAGACTGAAAGAAGTATTTAAATGGGCAAATTCCCAGTCAAGTTGTCACATTTCTACAATATGTCACTTACCTGTCAACATAATTTTTTAAGGTTCTAACTCTAAACTTTTCCCTGCAAGTAAAGCTAGCAATAAAAAAGGTTCAAAACAATCTATTAATATTGTTTAAGGTGGTTATTAATTTGCCATTCTTCCTTGGCTACATCCAATAGAGAAAGACTTCCAAGACTATGAAATCATCATGCAACGGCTTCAGATTG
>CAUYPO010087200.1:0-22588 GCA_963574435.1 Cheirogaleus major | reverse complement strand
AAATAGAAAGAAATTAATTGGACAACTAAAAATATATAGAAAAAATCAGGGCATGGTGGCGCGTACCTGTAGTCCCAGCTACTCGGGAGGCTGAGGCAGGAGGGTCACCTGAGCCCAGGAGTTTGAGGTTGCTGTGAGCTAGGCTGACGCCATGGCACTCTAGTCTGGGCAACAGAGTGAGACTCTGTCTCAAAAAAAAAAAAAAAAAAAGAGACCAGTGATGCCTCTAAACCTCCTCCATGCATAGGACAGCACTGAATTATTAAAGAATTATCCGGGGGGGGGGAGGAGGGGATGAGTATATACAAACATAATGAGTGAGATGTGCAACGTATGGGGGATGGTCATGCTTGAGGCTCTGCCTCGAGGGGGGAGGGGGGCATGGGCAATACATGTAACAGTAATATTTGTACCCCCATAATATGCTGAAATTAAAAAAAAAAAAAACAGTTATACTAGCAGCCAAGATGGCTAAGAAAGGAAAAAAAAAACAAGAATTATCCAACAAAGAATTATCCGACCTAAAATGTACTGAAGTTGACAAACCCAGTGGGGTTGAAGGTTAAGAGATTTGTCTAAGGTCACTGAACTAGAACTAGTAGGTAGCTCATAACCTCAGTCCTTTCTCTGTATCAGGTTTTCTTCACCTGGAAACTCACGGGTGAGCTGCCATGCAACGGTGCCCACACCCCCTTGTCACCCCTTCACACAACTCTGAGGGGGAATGTCCCTCCTGGGCCAAAAGAATCAAGTTGAGGAATAATAAATGCACACAGACACATACTTTAATAAGTTTAATGGAAAAATGACACTGGTATTTCCTACTGACTCAACAGGGACCAGAATATTGCATGAAAATAGGTAAAAATGTTTGCAGTTCTAACCAGATGCCAAGCCTTAGGAACCTCATTTAGGCAAAGATATTTCCATCTCACTGCTAGGGTCCTTGCAGCCTTCTGCATGATCAAAACAAAAAGCTAGCAATTTTTCCTGCTTCCAAAGGTAATATATGTTTGTTATTTTTTTAAAAAAGATACTAATAGAAAAATAGAAAATAAAAAGTGTTTCCTATATTCCATCTTCCTGAGGAAGTCATAGTTAGTCATTTTATTCCTATTCGTCTGTATTTGTTTCTATGCATATCCTAACATTTCTATATTTTTAATTAAGGTAAAACATATATATACACACACATGTATTTGTGTGTATATATATCATAGATGGCTAGAATTTGTGTTCCCCTCTTCCTCCTGAGAACACATCTAGAATACATTTCCCAGCCTGCCTTGCAGTTACATGTAGTCATGTGACAAAGTCTAGCCTATGGAACATGAGTAGAAGAGATGTGCCTTTCTCCTAGGCGTGGTCATGAAAACCTCCTATACATGCTGCTGAAAGCTCTTTTCTGTTTTTCTCTTTCTAGCTGGTTGGAAAGGAGGTGGCCACATGCTGAAGACAACAGAGCTTCCTTCAGCCTGATCTGATGACCGCTTGGAGGAGAATCTCCCCTAAGAACCTGTTCACCTGCTCTGGATTGTTATGTGAATAAGAAATCTACTGTATACATCTGGGACCTGCTTGTTACACAAGCTAGCAATACTGCAACTTACTTCTTTCACTTACAAATTTATCTGGAAGGCCGGGTGCGGTGGCTCACGCCTGTAATCCTAGCACTCTGGGAGGCTGAGGTGGGAGGATCACTCAAGGTCAGGAGCTTGAAACCAGCCTGAGCAAGAGTGAGACCCCCGTCTCTACCAAAAAATAGAAAGAAATTAATCGGGCAACTAAAAATATATAGAAAAAATTAGCCAGGCATGGTGGCACATGCCTGTAGTCCCGACTACTTGGGAGGCTGAGGCAGAAGGATTTCTCAAGCCCAGGAGTTTGAGGTTGCTGTGAGCTAGGCTGACGCCACGGCACTCTAGCCCAGGCAACAAAGTGAGACTCTGTCTCAAAAAAAAAAAATGTACCTGGAACATTTTTACGTGTCAGTACCTATACTGTATTTCTTAGAAGACATACTTTTCCCCTCACAATTTAACTTTTCTGAAATTGTGAGAGCTTTCCTATTTGAGAAGCACAGTTGCCAGAATGTTTCCATTAAATAATTTGTACATCTCAGAATCAAGGAAATACCACAAATCTTACTTTTTAGGGGCTCTAAAAAATACTATGAATTTATTGTTGCTTTTAAAAATCACCAGGTTTTAAAGGAAAAGTTTTTGGTACAGCAGAAATGTTCAGACAGGACAGTTCTTCACTTGCAGTACCAGTTGAAGGAGTTTTGCTAATGATGGGGTAGAATACCCACAATTGGAAGTGTTGGAGCTACAGAAATCTCTGAGCCCCTCAACCTGAATAAGTAGGGCAAGTATTGGTATATACAGGCCAATTGTATCCAGGTTTAATCTTGTGAACTACTCAGAATATATGCAACAATTATAATAAATAGTGGGAAAATTATTATATCAGGAGGACTATCAACAACAAAATTAACCTGAAAAAATATCAGAAAGCATTTCTGAGAAGAATTTAAGTGACAAGGCATAAGCCAGAGATGTAAAATCAGCCAATCAGGTGCACCACCTCCAAAAAAATTAAGAATCCCTGTTTTTAAGGCCATATTTTATTCATATTTAAGAAGAGCTACCATATTCTTACCTTCTTTTCTCCTGTTAAATTTCTCATGTTCAGTAAGCTTTTTAAAATTATGAGCACATTTGGTATCATATGACAAATGGAATGTTGGACCGAGATTTATGGATCAGAAGTGACTTCTCTCTCTCCTTAAAGGCTTTAGAAATATTATGCACTTAAGAAAAGCTTTTTCTTGCAGGATGAGCTCACATAAAACATTAAACTTGAAAAATAAGCAAAATGCACTGAGATAAAACTTGACATCATAAAATTAATTTCCTTATAAAATGCATTTGCTGTTTTCTCTCTAAAGCAATAGAACTTTGCGGCCACTGTACAACTCCGTTTTGTCTCTTTTGATGATTTCTAAGGTCCCTGGACTCCCTAAATTATTCTCTCTGAAATTTTTTCTTTTCAGCAGAGCAGAATTTTTTCTCACAGAAAGAATCGGTGGTTTAAAAATACCTTTTTTGGGTACAGAATAAAATATTCATCAAACCCTGCCTCCCAATCTACCAATATATTTATGAAATCTTGCTATCAAAAGTCTTATGGTGACAAAAATGTTCCCAGGTGATAGCAAAAATAACTAATTTATATTATGATTTATATATTCCTAGTCCAGTTTTTAAACATTCCACAAATCTTTATGTTTATATAGACAATGTCCTTTGGTGTTTCCTTTCTTTTCAATCACTAGTTAGGCCATAAACCCACAATATTCAAGAACTGATGAGTCTTGGACTAGAATTCACTATAGAGAGCAGTTTAGGATGTAGCTTACAAGATTTGATAGAATAAATTGCAGAAATTCTCCACCCAAAGTCATTTTTGCCAAATAAAGAAACTATAGGTTCTTTTGAAGAAGAAGATGTGATTTGTAAAGTTGGCTGAGCCAACATCTTCAAAGTAAGGGAGACGGCTGGCAACTCACTATTAATAGGCATATTTTCTACCCTTGAATCATGTGGTTTCTCTGCTAGTGAGTAATGAAAGCCATTTGGTTTTTCTGTCCAAGTAATCACAAGTGTTGTTCAAGGAAACTAGTTTTATTTAAAGCTTTGAGATTGTTGGGGGTTTTTTTCTTGGTTAAAAAAAAAGTCAGCATTGAAAGACTCTTACTTCTTTCTTTACTATAAAAAGGAGAAAACTACTTATTCTTTCAGGGTCCTCTGTGGAACTTGTATTCATACAAATGAGATATTGGCATCACTATACCACTGTCTGGCTTGGGGGCTTTTTAAATTTTTATTTCATTTATTTAGCAAAGATTTATATACAGTGTCTACGTTATGCTAGGCACTGTTCCACACTGTTCCAAGCACTTCACCCTTATGAACTCCATTATTCCTCAGGTTACTCATATGAGATTTTCCTGCTAATTTCTTCTTTTCCCCCAAACTCAAAGTAATGGTGATTTATTGCTGTGGATAGGACTAATATTTCAATTTAAGTCTTTTTGTCCTTTAGGATTATCCCAAGCAGGTAAAAATGAATAAAAATAGAGTAAACTTTTAAAATATGATTTTGGGATCAATATCAGTAGTGAAATAACAGACAGAAAAGTGTCCAAAAAAGTAAATATTTAACTTTGGTAGAGCTTGTAGTTTGAGAAATTCATATCGAAACAGGCTAACTTCCAACCATATAAACTAACTAGCTAAATTTTTGTATCAAAAATTCAGAAACTGGCTGGGCACAGTGGCTCACACCTGTAATCCTAGCACTCTGGGAGGCCAAGGCGGGAGGATTGTTTGAGCTCAGGAGTTCGAGATCAGACTGAGCAAGAGCGAGACCCCATCTCTACTAAAAATAGAAAGAAATTAGCTGGACAACTAAAAATATATAGAAAAAAATTAGCCGGACATGGTGGCACATGCCTGTAGTCCCAGCTACTTGGGAGGCTGAGGCAGGAGGATTGCTCGAGCCCAGGAGTTTAAGGTTGCTGTGAGCTAGGCTGACACCACAACACTCTAGTCCAGGCAACAGAGTGAGACTCTGTCTCAAAAAAAAAAAAAAAAAAATCAAAAACTTTCATCACAAATATACCATAAAATACAATGATACAGATTATATACTAGAGTTAATAGAGTATTGGTTAATACAGTGTTCACAATGCTCATTTAAGCATTTAGAGAAAATAGCAACATGACATAGAATGCTGCCCTGCATGATGGAAGCCCAAGGTTCTAGTTTGTTCTTTTACTTCTCAAATGTGTATTGAGTTGTGTCATTTAAATATCGAGATAGAGATAACACCACTCCCCTTAATGAAAATTGAGGGTTGGCCAGAAGAATCCCTGAAGTCTCTCCAGTGTGATCCAACATCTTACACTCATCTCATGCATCAGCACAGCATTGCCCAGACTGTGATCCATGGAATGCTAGTTTTACACAAAAATGAAGCCCTCCAAGATACAACATGTTTCAGAAATGTTTCACGTTATATGGTCCTCTTGGAGGTGCATAAGCAGTTAGACTCTGAGAAGCCCTTCAGTAAATGAACTTGTGTGGTTTGTTTGTTTGTTTTGTTTTGTTGTATCCCCTAGGCAGAGCATCAGAATTTTCTCGAGGGGGAAAAAGTAAGAAGCTTCAGGGGGAATAAAAAGTCACCCTCCCTTCCCAACATTCCCAGAAGGAGAAAAGCCCCACCCATGCCCACGAAGCTTCCATCAGCTTCTTCCAATCAGCTTTTTAGTGGCTTTTTATGGACAACCCAGATCACCACATCCATGTTGCAGTATAATCCTCTAGTTTTGGCATGTAGCATCTAGCTACAGCATAATATTTTTTGGATGTATTTGATTTATCCATCCCTTGATGGAAAACTCTTGGTTGCTTCCATGTTCTCACCAGGAACAATGCTTTAATGTCCCCTTACAGGGGATTTCTCTGGATAGTAATTACTGTGTCAAGGGGCAGATGCACACTTAATTTTACCACATACTGCAACTTCGCTCTCCAGATTGGCCGTTCCAATTTATGCCCAAGCCAGTCATGCCTGGGGGTCCTCATTTCCCCGCATGCACCCACAGGGCTGATTTCATGCTATTATAGAGCATCTGTGTGGGTCCCACTTTAAATCATTCTACCAGATGTAGGCAGTTGCCCTCTTAGATTGTCTCAAGTTGCTTCAGAACCAAGAGACTAAGTTGCGAAAGCACCAAACTTAACCTCGTGTGGCATCACCACGAGCTCACAAGGCTCAATGTGGTCTCAAGTCGGGTCTGATTTCTTGTGACATAAACCCCAACGATGGCTTGGGATTTCAGAGAACCAAACTGGGGTTTCACCCCTAGAAGGATGATAGAGTTTATTAATGAAGGAACCCAGAAGAATGGGGGACCATTATTTAAAGATAATATAGCATCTTCTTGGGTTAGGTTTAAAAAAATTCACTGAAATTATTACAAAGCCCGCAAAATAAAAACATAAAAGGCCTGTGTATGGAATAGCCTGACTTTAGGAATCATATTTACAAAGGAAATCAAGAAAAAAACTGGAGTAGTTTTAAAAATGTGACTCATCCTTACACTCAGAACATGAGATGTGAAAGAATGAAAAGTGAAGATCAATAGAAAGATCTAATCCATGGGAAGAGTCAGATTTCCTTTGAAGGAAAGGTGAGATCTCAGAAGACAGGATGGGCTGACTTACAAAGAGGATGATGAAAGGGGGGAGATGTTTTGTATGTTACTACATCAGAAAGAATGACTTTGGCCCAGTGAAATCTAACAGAAAAAGCAAGGCCAGATTGGAGAGAGACAGCTGGTAAGACTTCCCAGAAATAGCTGCCATCCAGGAAAAGCTTGAGAGGTGCCCTGTTAAACCTGTGGATAAAAGCTCTGTAGTAGGAAGAGCTGTCCTTTGTAGATTGGGACCACTGGAGCAAGGAGCTAGGGAAATCTAGATCAGTGCAAGGGTGGAAGATCATGAATTAGGGCAAAGTACGGAGTTTTAGGACAATGCAATCATTATGGCAGGAGATGAGACAGAGCTGTGTTCTCGGAGAGTGCGCGTGTCAGTCCATGAAATTGCTACTTTTGGGACTCTGTGAGAAGGAGCAACAAAGATGAGACCAACAACAGGAGAGTGAGACAGGCTGAGAATGGACTGAAACCAGCCCTGCATTGGATGCTGGTCTGATGGGAGATTTCTCCTGGTTGGGATGATCTGACACTGGAAACTGAGGGTGGTGAGGCCTGGTGTGAAATGGGAGTTTGGGTGCACTCAGATCTCATTAATTTCCTATATTCCTCTTCGGGAGACCTAAGAAACAAAACCAAGAAGAATAAGTATTTTTAAATGTCTGTGAAAGAAACCAAAGGAAAAATAAAAAGGAGGAAAGCATTTAACTCCAGCATTAAGTGCAAACCCTACACAGTCAGAGAAGGAAATAGACTACTTAGGATACAGGTTAGAGTGTTAGAAACTCGCTGAGCCTTCCTGAGAGGGGTAGGAGAACAGAGAAACAAATGACACGAAACACCGATAGCAGATGGCACCTCTAATAAAAAAATATGGAGCAGAAAGAAATGCTGAGACATCCAAGCTGGAGGAGGACGGGCCTGAAGACTCGGCATTTCCACAGCTGAGGCAGCTGGGGCCCCATGTGGCACGGAGTACTGTCACGTTCCAGTGTGGACTCGCTGTGCCAGTCTTAGGTGGTTGTGGGTCCTCACTGGGCCCTGAGAAAATCAACCACAGTTTCAGTTCATTAATCTGCTAAAAGCTGAAACACGTGTGGAGATGAGGGGACATCTTGCCCGGCAATGCGCCTGGCATTCCAATGTTTATTAACTCCCCCACCAGCAAGAGGGCCCAAGAACTCCCCTCAGCACCCACCACTCCATGGCAGCGCCCCACAGGACTGACCCCACCAAGCCCCACTCCTGTTTGCCTGGGCCACCACCCAAGCCAAAACCTCAGGGCACATCCCTAGGCACCCAGGCTCCCATCCCCCTGTGGCTCCGTGCAACTCTCGCACTCTCTTCTCTCACTCCCCACCCCCAAACCTTCCCCTGTGCCCTCTGGGACTCAGCCTACCCTCTGCGAACAACCCTAGACTCTCACTCTCTTCTCTGAACAGCCGGTCCCCTTCCTGCTGTGGCTGGCACCTGGCTCTCCCCTGAAGACCTGGCCTCCCCTGCAGCTCTCCCACCAGGCTAGAAGAGGGGAAGGAGCCTTCCTCACTCTTCATTATCATTTCCAGACCACTGTTCCCTGAAAATCCCAGCTCCTGTGATTCTCCTTCCAGAATATTCCACCTAGTGGCTCCTCTCACACAGATCCCCAATGGCTCCCTTCATTTCTTAACAAGTTAAGCAATGAGCTCACTGTCTTTCTTTCCACCACTCCTCTCATCGTTACTCTCAGAGATTTCCTTCCAAACCCTGTCCTGTCAGCTCCTTGGCCTCCTCTCCCACAATGACCTTCTCCTCTACCAAACTTCAGCCACCCAATCCCACCACCCCCATTCCTTGTTGTCACCAACAATTGCACCCCTCCATGTTCATGACTATAAGCATTCTCATCCTTTGCCCACCACTTTCTACTTCCTGTGCCCCCAAATCATTCAATCTAATAATCTAATGAGAGAGAGAGAGAGAAATATTATGAATAACTTTTGTCAATAAAGTTGACTATTTAGATGAAATGGAAAAAATTCTTGAGAGATACAAATTATCAAAATGACCCAAGGAAAAATAAAAAAAGATTGTAGGGCCTCCTAGACAGCTCATCCTGAAGCATGATGGCTTCAAGAACAGCTGGACCCAAGGCTCAAGTGACACGCAGGTTGCACCTCTCTCCACTCTCAGCTCTGCACCCCACATTTTGTGGGTGAACTACATTTTCACCTGCTACCTCCTACTTTCCCCAGGCAATCAAGGAGTTCAGCCACCCAGGAATCACAGCCTTTCATTTAGCAACACAAGTGTGGAAAGGCAAGTGTCTTTCCCAAAGTCCGCATATCGAGCCAAGAAAAAGTAACAATTAATCCTACTTGAGTCATGTGCCTTGAGCCAACCCCCCTCTGCTGCCAAGCGTATGAAGACATACCAATTGCCAGTGCAACTGCCCACATGTTAATTGACTAGAACCCCTTGTGACTCTCTTGTTGCACCGTGTGCCCATTGTCCTCGCCCAGACACAGTGCTACATTGCACTGCCACACCCTAAACCAGTCTTCGCAGAGTCATTTGTTCTTTTATTCATTCGTTCAACAAGCAGCCTGCACTGTACCCTGCCCTGCACTAGGTGCCGAGTGTACAAGATCAGACGCAGCTCCTGCCATCAAGCTTTTGGAATAGCGGGCCCTCGTACACGTAGGGGCATGTCTACGGTAGGGACACTTCCACGGGGCGTAGGAACAAGGAGCCACCAGAGCACCAGTGTAGAGATGCATCTTAGAGGAAAAACACTCACTCACTGCAAATTCCTCTAAGAACTTCAAAATATACCCACTTTTCTCTTGGCTCACAAGTATAGAAGTGCCCCAGACACCCTGGAGCCTAAATTAGCTGGTCTCTCCACCTCGACAGTTGTGTGAACTTGAACGTTTAAAGTTACTTACTCTAAGGTGCTATTACTCTGACTCCCAAAGTTACACTCAATATCATTTGGAAAACCAATTCTTGCAAAAGTTGCTTATTAACTAATATGGAAATGAGGGGAGGAATGGTTATTTCAGTTGAACAGAACAGGAATTGGAGGCACTCTAATCATCCTAGATAATTTCTATTGTATATTTATAAACTTGTCTTTTCTATAATTAGATTTTGTTCAGGAATAGCAATGAAGTCCTCTAGTTCTTCAATTAGTAAGTACTTTTAACAATCATGACATAAGATAGCAAAAAGCTGTGTTTGAAATGCAGCTCTGAGCTGCCCCACATTCAGCCCAGCACGCTGTGCAATTTTGCATCCGTGCCTTTGGTTGTGTGGATGATGTTCTGTGGGTAACAATGAAGATGAAACTTAGTGCCAACTACTTTGTGTGTGTGATTCAACCTTTCCCTGTCTCTTTTAAATTAAGCATGGAAGTGGCAAAGCCACCTTTCTGCATTTCTCAAAAGAGATTGATAATGCTCAACACAGGCATGCAGAAAATGCAAGCACACAGATAAATATATCCACATTTATATACAATTTATAAAAAACAAATTGAGCGTCATTTTGTTACTTTATTAAAAGGAATCCTTACCAGAGAAGTCCTTAAAATAACATTTAAAATTCGTTACTCTTTTATTAAAGTAACAAAAATTCAGTTTATGTGCAATGTCTTAAGGATACATCTACGTGTAAAGACAGATATGCTGGTAAAGGTTTGACCGTTACTCCTATATACGGCATCATAATTTTTGCCATAACAACAGTATAATTTCTAGGAAGAGTCCATTCAGAGAGCCACCTGAGCCCCAATCTGCTTTCCAATTCTGTGATGAGCCCATACGTTTGCTGATTACCCTTCAGGTCTTGGATCCAATTTAACATTTGGTTGGTGGCAGTTGTAGGGGAAAATGTGGCACAGCAGATTGGAAATTTGCAAACCTCCTGGAAAAGCTATTTGCTAAGCTTGTGTCAAATATGCCTGAGTAGGCCGTGGCAGCTGCAGAATCTAGGCGCCCAGGGTGCAGATGGTGTTCCTGTCACATGGCCAAGGGTTGGCTGGATCTCTCGCATCATAGAGCCCTTCAGCCAACGGGGCTGGGCCCTTTTCGTAGGGCACCTGCACCCCATTCCAGCCACTGCCAGTGCCACCCAGGGCTGCGGCGCTGACACAGGCATGTGGCAGAGAAGGGTACAGAAGGTAGGGCTTGTTTTGCCCCTACATCTGTCACAACACGCTGTGACATGGGCTTGGATGGAGCATGCTCTCCCAGCAACACCTAGCATACTTAGAAAACTCCTAGTTACTACCCAAAATAGACACTTTCCTCTAGCAGTGCAAATCCTTCCCCATCCCACTCAAAAGGTATCAACTGTCTGATTTGGCTTCTGTGGCCCCTGCCAATCTGGGTCTGTCTGCCTTCCTAAGCCTGCATAGAACTTCGCTTTCCAGCAAGCCTTTCTGGCCCCTCCACACAGTTCAGAGTATTCCTCTACATTGTGTCTTGTCAGTACTTACGGGCTCTTGATTTATTCCATCAGTCATTGATTCACGTATTCATTCCCTAAATATTAATGGAATGAATCTACTGTGTGCTAGGTGCTGGGGATGCAATTGTGAGAAAGCCCTATATTGGTAAATAAGATAAACAAGGTCCTATGTTTAAGACTTTCCATCTGTGCATTCTGGAACTTGGGGAGCAAATTGGAAGAGTATATAATGAATAAAATTTTAAATAAAATAAAGAAAAGAAAGACTTTCCTTTTTTTTATTTTTTATTTTTAGGAAAGACTTTCCATATAGTCAGGAGGATCAGCAAACAGGCATGTAAGGGAAAAGGCAGAGAAGTCAAGATGTTGCAGACTTGTGAGTCAGAGTCTTCTTGGAAGAGCTAAACTGAACCCTAAGGGGTGAGTGGGCATTAGGAAGGTCCATAGCACAGTGAAGGTGGGTTGGATTAGAAAGTGGCCCACACAGAGGCCAGGGGATCCAGAAACACATCCTGGAGAACCGACACAAGTGCCAAAGAGGAGGTGAAATTATATTCATTTGCGCCTCTTTTCATTTTATTTTGTGTGTACTTTCAAATTTACATCTGTATTCTGTTTTATATATTACTGTTTTATCCTCCATGTAAGACTCAGTTCTTAACTCAGAGCTTAGAAAGCACAGGCGATGCTCCATAAGGTGTTGACGAGTAGATTACAGCTATTTGCAAAGTTGTTGAGGCAGAGTGATCTTTCTTGTAGCTCCCCATGTGCTGTCTGTCAGGCTACCTGTCTGCAAAGGACTCAGCCTTGGAAGCTGGCTGCAGAAGTGACTGCTTAGTGCTTAGAGAATGGTGTCCCAATACTGCCCACCTCCTGTTTTCTGGAATAACTATATCTGGGGAAATAAATGACATTCCCATCTCCCTTGACTTTTGGAGGAGGTAGCAATTTTTGCAGACATTGAATAATTCACTGATAGACATTTCTCAGACCTCAATTTTCTGAGCCTCCAAGCAGGATTCAACACCCATAACCACGCCATCCATCTCAAAGCACGATTCCCTCTTGGCTTCTGAAACACAACACTCTTTTGACACCCCCCCCCGCCCCAACTCTGCTACTCTTCTCAGCCTTCTTTGCAGGTTCATCTTCTCCATTCAGCCTTCAAATGCTGGGAGGTCTCAAGGCTCACTCCCAGGCCCCTTTCTTGTCTTGCCTTCTTCCTTGGAAATGTCTTCAACTCCGTCTCTCCAGGGATCAGCTATTGGCTAAGTATTACCAAGTGTACAGTTTCAGCTGAAGTGCACGCAGGTAGTTGTCATTTTTTGGCTGTTTGGCATCCAAACTTCTTTCCTATTCATGGAGAAGTCCCCTTCTTATAAGTCCTCATAGGAATCAGTGCTTCATTCCAACATAGAAGCTGGAGATGTTGGATAATAATGGCTGCCCCAGAGCACTGAGTAGCTAGAACATACACAAGTGACCTAGGTTCAGCCAATAAAATGTTCATTTGGAGACTCAGTCTAAATCTTTCTAGTGACAAAGGTGACAAAGGTGAAGATGACAGCTGTGGCAACAGCATCCTGAGACCAGGGCTAGAATGTCAGTGATGCAAAATGCCTATCCTGTGTTCAACAGCAGCTAACAGGTAATAGCAGCTGGATGCTTCCAAGGTGTGATGTTGGCCTGGGTTCTGGACATATTGCCTCTTTTTCCTTCTTTCTGCCCATTTATGAGCCTGGCTCTGCAGGTCTCCTGGTGATTTTGTGGGCTACCCAATGTCTTTTGGGTAAATCCCTTTTCTGTTTAAATAAGCCAGAATCAGTTTTCATTAAGGTAGTGGTTACTCAGAGGACAGTTTTCAACTGTTCTGTTCTGTTCCATTTTGGTCAGGGGCCAAAGCTTTCCCTTCACATCCAGTTACCCTAAATCAGCTGTTTTCAAGATGTAATCTTGTCTTAGTCCACTTTCTGCTGCTATAACAGAATACCAGAGACTGTGTAATTTGTAAAGAAAGATTTATTTGGCTTGTGGTTCTGGAGACTGGGAAGTCCAAGATCGAGGGGCTGCATCTGGTGAGGACCTTCTTGCCACGCCATAACTTGGGGGAAGATATCACATGGTGAGAACGGGTGAGAGAGGGTGATAAATGTGGGTGGACTTCATCCTTTTATCAGGAACCCACTCCTGAGTAACTAACTCATTCCCACCATAATGGCATGAATCCATTCACGAAGGCACAGACCTCCCGACCTAATCACCTCTTAAAGGCTCCCCCTCCCGATACTGTTACCTTGGCAATTAAATTTTTAGAGGGGACATTCAAACCATAGCAGATGCCCAGGCTCCTGGTGGTTGCTGAGGCACTTTCGGGAGGTCTGCAAAGTCAAATTGATTTTCATAAAATTACTGAGACATTGTTTGTCTTTTTCACAGTGTTGACATTTTCACTGAGGATACAAAGGTGAGTAAACATTTCGCTGAGGATACAGTGAGGCTGGTGCCTTAGCGTGAGGCTGTGGCATCAAACTGCAACAGTGGCATTGTGTTCTTCACCACCATGCCCTTGGGGGGGAGTCAGTTTCATTTAAGAACATCCTTTTTGAAACAATAAGGAATATTACTTTTTATTAAATCTTGACCCTTAAATACACATAAAGTGTATTTAAGTCCAAGTCCCCACCATCTGTTCAGGGCTTACGAGTCTCCATGACTGTGGACTGTGGGTGGGCCCCTGGGTCGCTGGAGGGTGACACTGCAGAGAGCTCTGTGTGTTCACTCCCCAGCCACTGCCAGCAGGAATGAGAACCCTCTCCCTCTGATGGAGTCCCTCGGCCCCTCTGCGCCTTCCTACCCTGTCCAAGTTGCATTTTCACCTCCTGCTCACCCTGCCCCCAATGCTGGTCTTCACTAGGCTTTGAGAGCAGAAAACCTCCCTCTGCAAGCACTCACCAGACATTCTTGTCTGGGCTTTAGCCCTGATGCATCTTTGAGGTTTTGTTTCTGCTTGGAGTGGCCTGGAGGAAGAGAAACCACCCTCAAGAAGCCCAAAAGCAGAGGTGTAGGAAAATGCACAGAAAACAGATTAATATTTCACTTACTATTTAGCTACACTTGCAATTATAGCCTGACTGTTCAGATGGCCTGTGGACTCTCCTCCTGCCAGCGCCTACTCTGGATGCAGCTCCTCCTGCCTAGAACTGTCCCCTCACTCAGTGCTTGGTTATCTCCTGCTGTTGACTCAAGTCCCACTGAGCTTAAACGTCACTTTCTCAAAGAGGTTTTCTTTGACGTTCCAATCTAACTTAGGTCACCTCCCCCCAGAGTACCCTGTTCTTTTCCTTCCTGGATAGCATTTGTTATAACTTTAATTTTATGTTTATCTGTGTTTGCTTGTTTATTATTTGTTTCTCTCAGTAGACCGTGGCCACCAGGAGGGCAGCAACCATGTCTGTTTTGCTCAGTATTATATACTGAACAATGTTAATTTATTAAATAAATTAAGGACAGTGGGAGATAAACGATGGGTATGCATGGTCATACAGATACGATGGACATTGGAGACTCACAAGCAGGGAGAGAGAGAGAGGGATGAAAAATTATCAGGTACAATGTAACAATGTACACTTTTCAGGTGACAGGTACACTAAAAGCCAAGACTTCACCACTGTACAATTCATCCATGTAGCAAAAAACCATTTGTACTCCCTAAATCTACTGCAATAATAAATAAATTTAAATTAATCAATTAATTAAAGAAGATAGAACTATAACTACTACTTTTTTTTTTTTTTTTTAAATAGAATCTTGCTCTGTTGCCCTGGGTAGAGTGCAGTGGTGTCATCATAGCTCACAGCAACCTCAAACTCCTGGGCTCAAGCAATCCTCATGCCTCTGCCTCCTGAGTAGCTGGGACTGCAGGTACGTGCCACAATGCCCAACTAATATTTTTTCAGTTTCGTAGAGATGGGGTCTTGCTATGTTGCTCAGGCTGGTCTTGAACTCCTGACTTCAAGCAATTCTCCTGCCTTGACCTCCCAAAATGCTGGAATTACAGGTGTGAGCTGCTGCACCTGAGCTCCTTTTTCTAATGTAAGCATTTAAAGCCGTAAATTTTCCTTTAAGCACTGCTCTAGCTACATCACATAAATTTTAATAGGTTTTATTTTCATTATCATTTCAGTTTAAATATTTTCTAACTTCATTCTTGATTTCTTTAGTGATACATGGCTTATTTAGACATATGTGGTTTAATTTCAATACCTTGAGTTTTCCTCGATTTCATATTCTTGTTGATATCTAATATAATGACATGGTGGTCAGAGAACATACTCTATATGGTTTCACTCCTTTGATATTTATTGAGACTGGTTTTATGGTTTAGCATATGGTCTATCTTGGTGAACATACCATACACACCTGAAAAGAATATGAATTCTGCAGTTGTAAGGTGTAGTATTTTATAATATCAATTAGGTCAGGTTGATTATATTGTTCAGATCACTTATGTCTTTACTGTCTAATTGTTCTATAAATTGCCAAGAAAGGAGTTTATGCTTCATATATTTTGAAGCTCTGTTATTAGGCCCATACACATTTATGTTCCTGATGTCTTCCTGGCGAATTGATCTTCTTATCATTACGAAATGTCTCTCATTTATTTCTGGTAATACTTTTTGTCTCAAAGTCTGTTTCACCTGTATGTTCCTCTGTCTTAAACCAAAGTAAAATAGCAACTCTTCTACATTTCTCCTTCAATTTTTTATTTCTCTCTTATTTTCCAATCTCAGTGCTGAGCCGAAACAAATTAGAAAAGTGGCATGAACCAAAAAGATAACTTCCTGTAATGCAGAAAGAAGAAGCGTAACCAAGAGGCTGGTCCATCCCCCATTTCATCTCCGAGGCATCGGTCACTCACCAAAGAGATGAGCCGCGCGGCCTGCCTGTTCCTCAGGCTGCCCTCTGAAAATTTCTCCCCTGGATCATGAAAACAGCTTCACCCATTTCTAATATTTTTATGCCTTGACTTTTTTAAACTTGGTGTTTTCAATAATACATGAAAACACAATGATTTCATGGCTAAAAAAGCAGGGTTGGAAGACAAACTTTTAGACTAGAGCATCTAACTGCGAACACAGTCGATGCAACTTTAGCAACCATTTCAGTCTGGTATAGATTCAGGGGAGAATTTTGCAGCACTCTGAGGAAATCAGGTGCAAGGTTAACTGTGATTTTTCTTCTGTTTGAACTTTTCTTAACATCTTCTATTCCTCTTATGGGAAAGAGCTGGCAATATAGATTTTTAGACTGTAACACAGAAAATTCACAGGCGTTCCCCCAAACATTCATGTTAATAAAAATGTGACGGCTTTGGGTTTTTTTTCCCCACTAAATTGCTAGGGGTCGATTGCTGGAGGAACATATTGCTAGTCTTAGATTCATTTCAGTCTTCTTGGAAATCTCTGATACTGATACAGGGTGCCTAAGGGCACTAAAAATAAATTAAAACCAATTTCTACATAGCATGGGCTTTAAACATCCTACTCTATTGTTGTAGGGACATCCATGAAAGTTTATTGCAGGCAGACACCGAGGTGATGGGATTTAAGAAGGCCACAGAATCCCTAACACAGTAGCAGACTGTGCCACATCAGTTACTCTTTTGAGTGAGATATTTTCTTCCCAAGGCTGCTGTTATGGCTCACCTGCCACCTCTGCACACGCAACATTAAAATTTACTAACACATTGGAAAGTGTTTGCTTATCTGGTCAGTAAGTGGTTCACTAGGCCTCGGTTCTCATCACGCTGCAAAGAATTTTTGCCTCTAAACGCCTCTCTTTGGTGCTTTGCTTTTCTTTCTAGGTAGTTCTAGTGGTTTCCATTATCACCCCAAAACAGATAATGCCAAATATACATATCCAGCTCCGACCTCTTTTTCTAAACAATGCATCTCCATCTCTGGCTTCCAGATGTCCCTTCCTAACTAAGCTACAATTAGCTGAAACCTAACTGTGATGATTAACTTAGTGTGTCAACTTGACTAGGTTAGGAGATGCCCAGAAATCCAGTAAAACATTATTTCTGGGTGTTTCAATGATGGTGTTTTCAGAAAAGTTCTGCATTTGCATCAGTAGATTGAGTAAAGAAGATGGTGCTCACCAATGTGGCTGGGCATCAGCCAATCCACTAAGGGCCGTAATAGAACAAAAAGGGGGAGGAAGGGATAATTCTCCTTCCCTCTCTCTCCCTCCACCCTTGAGTTGGGACATCCATCTTCTCCTGCCCCCAGACTTGAGAGATCCTGGTTGTCAGGCTTCAGCCTTGGGCTGAATTACACCACCAGCTTTCTTCGTTCTCCAGCTTGTAAGGCAACATATCTTGGAACTTCTCGGCCTCTATAATCATATGAGCCAATTCCCATAATAAATCTCCTCTTACCTATATCTAGCTAGCTAACTAGCTAGCTATCCTATTGGTTCTGTTTATCTAGAGAACCCTGACTAATATAGCAACTTTCCAAAACAAAATTCATCATCACCCCTCTACACTAATAAGCCCTAAGTTATTCTCTAGCTGCCCCAGGACTCCTTCTTCCTCTCTTATTGAAGAAGTCACAAAGTTCCATTTCTTCCTTTACAGGTCTAGTGGCCCCCAAAAATAAGAAAACAGGAGGTCTCAGGGACAGGTGGCGAGTGGACAAGTAGCTAACAGGTATGAGGAAGTTCAGTTCAGATCAGCATTCACTAAACACCTTGTGCAGGCCAGACATCATCCCAGCACAAAGAGCCAAAAGGCTTATGGCATGTTGACAGACAACTGCCAGTAAACCAATAAACGCCTCTGGGGTACCACTGTGGGACCCAGCAGCCAGGCTACAGGGAAAGCATCCTGAAGGAAGTGAGGCTTTGGTTAAGGCTTAAAGGCAGGATAGGGGTCAGCTGCTGAATGAAGGCATAAAGGCACCTCAGGCAGAAGGAACAGCATGAGCAAAGGCACGAAGGCAAAAGCCTGGCATTTTGTGTTTCTGGATCTTAAAGGTCAAGTTGGCGAGTGGACAATGTGGTGATGTGGAGGCAGCTAAAAGTGAAACTGATGAGGCAGCCAAGGGCCAAATTATGAAAGATCTATTAGGCTGGGCGTGGTGGCTCACACCTGTAATCCTAGCACTCTGGGAGGCTGAGGTGGGAGGATCGCTCAAGGTCAGGAGTTCAAAACCAACCTGAGCAAGAGTGAGATCCCATCTCTACTAAAAATAGAAAGAAATTAATTGGCCAACTAAAAATATATAGAAAAAATTAGCCGGGCATGGTGGCACATGCCTGTAGTCCCAGCTACTTGGGAGACTGAGGCAGAAGGATTGCTTGAGCCCAGGAGTTTGAGGTTGCTGTAAGCTAGGCTGACGCCACGGCACTCTAGCCCAGGCAACAGAGTGAGACTCTGTCTCAAAAAAAGAAAGACTTATTAATACACCCTTGTAATTTTTTTTACAAGAACCAGAATTTTAAGCAGAAAACTAGAAAGACACATTGGCATTTTGGATAGATACTTCTAGAAGCAATGTGGAGGATGGATCTGATGGGGATGAGACTGTAGGCAGGGAAACCAGTTGGGATTGAATTATGAGTTCCAATTTTTCATTCCACTCTAGTAGCATTATACATCCACACCTTTTCTGTGGCCTCATAGTGGGTGTAGTACACTTCCCACATGCTGGCTTTGGACTTGATTTGGCCAATGGGATATTAGCAAGCATGGCACAAGTAGAGATTTGAAATGTGCCTGCATGTTTGAGCTAATGCACTTGCATTCCTGCCTTGCACCATGAGAAGAATGCGCCTGTACATGCTTCTGGTAGCCAGTAGTTCCAGAAGGATGACAGACAAGTGAAGCAAACTTAAACCCCACTTACAGTTGGGACTTAAAGCAAATCCAGCCATGCCCATCTGAGGTCATTGAACCACAGCCAACTTGTAGGCACTCAAGTGAGAAAGAAATGTTTGTTATAAGCCACTGAGTTTTTGGGTGGTTTGTTACAAGAATTATTGCTTCCATAGCTAATTTACATACCAGTGAAGAAGCTACTGAAATAACTCCATGAGAAGATAATGAGGGCTTGAAATAGGGTAGTGAAAGTAAAGACAAGATAGAGATAAATTCATGAAACACCTAAAAGGTAGACTCTGAAAGATGAGGTAATTGGATGTGGGAAGTCAGTTAAGGAAGCCTCATGAGATTCTAGCTGGGACAGCTGCGTGGTTGGAGAGGAATGTCACCAACTGAGTTGAGGGGTGGAAGAGGAGAAATGTGTTTGATCAGAAGATGATGACTTCAGTTTAGAGATGGAGAACTTGAGCAGGGGTGTCCAAGTGGAAATGCCTGGCAGTCAATTAGAAAAAAGGGTGAGGGATTAGTGTGATAGACTGAATTTTGTTTTGTTTCTGCTGTACAGTTTCTGGACCTACTTTCTATGTTGGAGAATCTTCCATGGTATGAAGGTGGTGGGAGGCAACATCTCACTGATCCGTCAAAAGTCCAAGAAGCCTGGCCGGGTGTGGTGGCTCACGCCTGTAATCCTAACACTCTGGGAGGCCGAGGCGGGAGGATCGCTCAAGGTCAGGAGTTCGAAACCAGCCTGAGCAAGAGCAAGACCCCGTCTCTACTAAAAAAAATAGAAAGAAATTAATTGGCCAACTAAAAATACATAGAAAAAATAGCCGGGCATGGTGGCGCATGCCTGTAGTCCCAGCTACTCAGGAGGCTGAGGCAGGAGGATCTCCTGAGCCCAGAAGTTTGAGGTTGCTGTGAGCTAGGCTGATGCCATGGCACTCTAGCCCCGGCAACACAATGAGATTCTGTCTCAAAAAAAGAAAAAGAAAAAGAAAAAAAGTCCAAGAAGCCAGACAATTACTCTCCATGACATTAATCTCACATGACCCAAGTGCTGCCAATTAGTTAATTCTACACAATACTTCGATTTATTGGTGAAACAAAAATGCAGAGGATAGGTGAGATTTCATTCAAATGGCTGCAGGGGTAACATCCAATGTCCTGTGTTGGTCCAAGCAAGGGTGTCTGCATCCTGTGGTGGTGACCACAGCACCCTGACCCCACCCTACCCTACCCTGGCTCCTGCTCACTTCGTGAACCTGGTTCTCCAGCGCCCCCTGCAGATCCCGTGAACTATCCAATATCTTCCCTACCCCAATGCCTTTTCTGATTAAGTCAGTGGTTACAGTTGTCTGCACTCAAGAATGCCGACTAGTAAAGAAATCAACAAGACTGAAGTACAAGGAAATTGGAGGGCTGACTGGAGGATTAGTTATCTGGCTGGTGAGAATACGGGGCAGTGAAATCTAGTTAATATTTAGGGAATCTGGCAGCCCTGGCTCTCAGTAGTAAATTGCTAAAATTAAATTATTATTTATAGTTATCTGGAATGAAGAACTCATTAAGGCAGAACTTTGAAGACCATATTGCTACTCGCATAGAACAAAATGAAGAGCTTGAGTCATATGGACTATTGTCAGGTGGCTTCTCCTAAGAGGACTGGACAGTTTTAAAAAAAAAAAAATGATGATCTTAAATCTCTAAATTTCCAACCCAAAGACTTTGCAGATTTTGTGCTAAAACAATATCTTATTTATAGTCTTTTAAGGCTAAGATAGCTGAAAACTAAGCACAGATTTGCATTGCCAAATTTCAACATCTGCTGAATTGATAAACACCCTAAGTATGTTATTTGAAGGCTAGGGCATTGTTCAGGAAAGATTGTGACCCCCAAAATTGTAATAAGGATGTTGGGAAGATCTGGAGAACACTGAGCTCCCACGGAGTCTCCCTCGCCAGCACATGCCGCCCTTGTGCGATAAGGCTGCCCTTGCGTGGTTTGAAGACGCTGTAACTCTGCACACATTTCCTTGCAGAAGGAAGCCAACTCCACTCCTGCCTCTTTCCTGCACTCCATCGCTCATTGCTCACAGGGCTATAAATAGAGTCACACTCCAGCTTGACCTGGAAGCAGGGAGCGAAAGTTGTGATTACTTAAAAAGTTAAATCCCCATCAAGAGAATTTCAGAGAAGCAGACTCTGAGATGGTGATTAGCATGCAGAACCTTTATTGGAAGTATTCTTGGGACCTCGCCTGTGGAATAGAAGGGATAGAAGCAGCCTCGGGCAGAGGGAGCAGTCAAGCTACACGCAGCCAGCTCGGCTGAGAGCTCTGGAGCTGGGATGGCCATTCAGAGTTCTGAGTTGGGGCCCAGGGCCTAGGCTACGCCTTGATTACCCAACTCTGACATATCACTGGATGTGGCTGCTCCAGGACAGGATGTGACCTTGGGCAAGGCAGTGTTCTTCACCCAAGGCAATGCCCAGAGTGGGCTGCTGGCTCAGGGCCCTTTCCCAGCAGCACCTGCAGAGGCTGAAGGAGTTAGCCCTCCATTCCCAAGAGGGACTGCAGTTGTTCACAGTGTCCATCGCAGAGCATAATTCTAAATCAGCCTGAACCTAATCAAGAGTGTGCTCACCAGGAGCCAGGAGTCAGTGTGCTATCTCCAGCCACTATAAGCGGCCCTAATTGCTAGGACAGCTGTTGATTTGAAATGTGTACTCAGCAGTGGCTCATGTGAAATGAAATTCCATGGAAAAATAGAGGAAAGGGGGGGCATGGGCAATATACATAACCATAATATTTGTACCCTCATAATATTCTGAAATAAAAAAATAAAAATAAAAAATAGAGGAAAGAATCCAAAACTTAGGAAGATAGGAGTGCTATAGAGGAGTTATTGTGTGTGACCTGCCCAAACATCGCTAGTTCGATCTTCAAGAGGGCCCAGATTGGTGGGGAGAGCACCACCATCCCTGAAGAGCAGTCTCATGACTGATTTCCATCAGCTAATGATGCAATTGGATGCAGCTGAAATGGGATCCCTGGTTTTCATGGAGAAGGAAGCAGCTGATTTCAGGCATTTAACTGCCAAGATAAGATAATCATGGTAGTTCTAACAGCCAAGAGGGCTAGAGTGGTGATCAAAATGATCTGACCCAATTTGGTAGAGGCTAATTGATTATGAAGTCTGGGGTAGAGATGAAGGTTCTCCAATATCCACTCCCATTCTCTCTAGTCGTCACCACACCCCAGCCCCCTTGCAGCTATGTGTGGTTTATAACTAGGTTCTAGCCAACGAGATGTGAGAAGAAGGGAGGTAGGCTGTCTTAGTCTGTTCATGCTGCTATAACAAAATACTTGAGGCTGGGTAATTTATAAAGAACAGAATTTATTTCTTGCAGCTATGGAGACTGGGAAGTCCAAGATGAAGGCACCAGCAGGTTTGTTGTCTGGTGAGGGCCACACTCTGCTTCTAGATGGCTCCTTGTTGTGGCATCCTCCAAAGCAGATGAATGCTGTGTCCTCATGTGGCGGAAGGGAAAAAAAAGGCCAAACTCTGTGTGAAGCTTCTTTTATAAAGGCTTTAATCCCATTCACGAGGGAGGAGCCCCTATGACCTAATCACCTCCTAAAGGCCCCACCTCTTTTTTTTTTTTTTTTTTGAGACAGAGTCTCGCTCTGTTGCCCAGGCTATAGTGCCGTGGCATCAGCCTAGCTCACAGCAACCTCAAACTCTGGGCTCAAGCAATCCTTCTGCCTCGGCCTCCCGAGTAGCTGGGACTACAGGCATGCGCCACCATGCCCGGCTAATTTTTTCTATATATTTTTAGTTGGCCAATTAATTTATTTCTATTTTTAGTAGAGACGGGGTCTTGCTCTTGCTCAGGCTGGTTTCAAACTCCTAACCTCAAGCAATCCTCCCACCTCGGCCTCCCAGAGTGCTAGGATTATAAGAGTGAG
>CAUYPO010087197.1:0-34517 GCA_963574435.1 Cheirogaleus major | reverse complement strand
GATGTTGTGTCTTTGATTTGATTTTTGACTTGACTGTTATTGGTGTATATGAATGCCACTGATTTGTGTGCATTGATTTTTTTATCCTGAGACTTTACTGAATTCATTTATCAATTCCAGGAATCTCTTGGTTGAATCTTTTGGATTTTCTAGATATAATATCATATTGTCAACAAAGAGTGAAAGCTCGACCACTTCTGCCTCCGTGTGGACACCTTTAATTCCCCTCTCTTGTCTGATTGCTCTGGCAAAGATTTCCAGCACTATGTTAAATAGAAGTGGAGATAGTGGATGACCTTGTCTGGTTCCAGTTCTAAGCAGAAACGCTTTTAATTTTTCCCCGTTCAGTATGATATTAGCTGTGGGTTTAGCTTTTATGACTTTAATAAGTTTCAGGTATGTCCCATATATGCCTATTTTGTTAAGAGTTTTAAATCATAAAAGTGTGCTGGATTTTGCCAAATGTTATGTTGAAACTAAATAACAGTTTGGTCAAACAGTGATGAATATCAGTAACTTATATGTTCAATTGATAGATAAGGTTTTTGCTTTATGTGCCTTTTAGTGATTGTGTTACAAATCTGCTTATAGTAGACATATTTAAGAAGAGGAACAGGAAGCTTTGCCATTCATTCTTTCTGAAATATTGTTCGAGACAGATGGTATACTTCTCAGATGGCCAGTGAAGTGACTCCTGTTCTAAGGAATGATTTGGGAAACTGCATCAATTTCTCCTAATGTGTCATCTTTCTTCTTCACTGGAAAGGATATATGCAATCTGGGAGAAGTCTCTTATTTGAATGTATTTTTTCATGTTCTTAAACTGAGAGATAAATGCTCTATTTCTAACAAATTACATTTTGATTTTTAAAATTTCCACTGACTACAGAGGAAAACCTGAGCAGGCATTTTCTCCATATTTTTCATCTCATGAAGGTAGAGATCTTTAGTGAACCAGACATGTAATTCAGAAACCTTGTTACTTTTAATAAATAATATTGGTTCCTTCCTAGGAGAACAGGGCTGGCTTTTGGTTTTGAATGACAGTTTCTGCTTCTCAGACTATGAAACTAACCCCAGAGTGGTTCCAGACTCTGGTTGGTCTCTTAATCTTCAACCTAACCAAGGGTCTGAGATCACATTTGGGCTGGGGGCTGGGTGAATAGCACACTCATATTAGCAATGTCTGCTATGTATAAATAATTACAGAGTGGGGGGCTGGTGTCACACAAGTTCAATGCCTATTCTTGCCTTTACAAAATCAGATTTTTTACAAAAATAGTAGAAATGGTAAAATCCCTTGAAAAAATTTCTAAAACATACTGGCACTAAAAACAGGTGATCAGCTATTTAAACTTAATATGTTTGTTATCCAGTCATGTGGTAAAAGAAATATCTGAAGTCTCCCACGTGTCCAGGAAGGTAGATTTGTCATATATTTGCCAAAATGAGGAGAGAAGAAAAGGGGAAGAACATAAACAAGGTCAAATAAAAAAAAAAAAAAAAAGAAGAAGAAGACACAGACCTATAGAAATATTTTTAGGAAGGCTAAATATCATGATGTACTAATGCTTGTGGAAATATTATATAAAGGAAAATATACTTTATTGTGATATGTCAGAGAAGAGATTAATTGGACAAAAAGCAGCATATCTCCTTGGGGCATAGTAAGAAGTTACACGATGGCACAGACATTCAATCCTTATTTTTGTCTCAATCTTCTTTACCAAGAAACATGGTCTTCAATCTGGAAGTGTCAAGTAAACATCATTAAGGGGTAAATTAAAGTTGTGTCTACAACATTAAGATAAGTTAGGTGTTGGCAAACTATTTCTGTAAAGATCCAGGATATAAATAATTTTGGCTTTGTGAGCCTTATGGTCTCTGCTGCAACTACTTAGCTCTGCAGCTGTAGCACCAAACCAGGCATAGACAACATATAAATGAATGTGGCTTTGTTCCAGTACAACTTAATTTATGGACACTGAAATTTGAATTGCATGTAATTTTCATATGTCATACAATGTTATTCTACTTTTTATTTTTTCAATCACTTAAAAATACTAAATAAAACAATTATTTTTTGATCCCTATAAAAATGTGTGATGGGCTAGAGTTGATCTATATATGGGCTATAGTTTGATAACCCTGCCATAAGAGATCACTTAGTCATTTTTAATGTGATGATGAAATTCTCTACTATTAAATGAAATATACTAGCATACTGAAAAGCTTGGAGATGTGACTAAGGAACCATCAATCCGTAACAGATGGTGTTGGCTGAGTGAAGGATCAAATTTGGAGACAAACTTGTGCACTAATTTTCTAAAAGGTGGTAAATTGTCACTTCTGGGAAACATAGACCAGAATGTTTGAGATCAATCACTGGAATATATTGGAACATATTGTTAAACAAGCGGGCACACTAAGAATTGATTACTTGCTAGTGTGAATAACAAAAATAAATATCAAACCTTTAAAAAAAAGTGGCAGATCACATTATTAAAACAGATGAATGGCATAGATATAGGATATACTGAAATTCAGGAAAACATTTGGAAAAATCTTTCAACATATACAATGTATGAGAAAGGAAATTGGCTAAATAGTAACATAATTATATAGGGTGGTAGTTATTTTAACAATGGCCAAAGTGTGTTAATTAATAAGTCTATATTTGGTCAACTGTGTCCAATAAGTCCTATTATGATTCTAAATATTAAATTGGATGTCTAAATGCTAACTAAACATTCTAAATTGCCTTTTTCCTGAATGTCAACAGGAATACCAAAGCCAAGCTCCTCGAATTTTCTTTTTCTTTTTTTTCCCCAATTTTCTTTTTTTAAAAATTATTTCAGAACATTATGGGGGTACAAACGTTTTAGTTACCTGAAATGGTTTTTCACAGTTTAAGTCCAAGTTATAAGTGTGCCTATGACCCAAATAGTGTATATTGTACCTGTTAGATGTGAATATATCTATCCCCTGCTCTCCCCTCCTACCTGCTTGATTTCTGTGGAGTTTTATTTCCACATGTGCATATGAGAGTCAATCGATTAGTTCCAATTTAGTAGTGAGTACATGCAGTGATTGTTTTTCTATTCTTGTGATACTTCACTTAGAAGAATGGTCTCCAGTTGCATCCAGGTTGTTATAAAAGTTATTAGTTCACTATTTATTTTTGATGGCTGAGTCATACTCCATGGTATACATATATCACATTTTATTAGTACACTCATGTATTGATGGGCACTTGGGTTGATTTTGATTCCACATCCTTGTGATTGTGAATTGCACTGTAATAAACATTCGAGTGCAAATGTCTTTTTGATAAAGTGACTTTTTTTCCTTTGGGTAAATGCCCAATAGTGGGATTACGGGATCAAATGACAGGTATACTTTTAGTTCTTTGAGGTATCTCCATACTACTTTCCATAGAGGTTATATTAGTTTGCAGTCTCATGAACAGTGTATAAGTGTTCCTTTCTCCCTACATCCATGCCAGCATCTATTGTTTTGAGACTTTTTGATAAAAGCCATTCTTACTGTTATTAGGTGATATCTCATTGTGGCTTGTATTTACATTTCCCCTGATGATTAGATATGTTGAGCATTTTTCATGTATCTATTGGCTATTAAACTATCTTCTTTTGAAAAGCTTCTATTTGTGCCTTTTGTCCACTTTTTAATGGGGTTGATTTTTTTCTTGCTGATTTGCTTGAGTTCTTTGTAGATTCTAGTTATCAGCCCTTTATTGGGTGTATAGCATGCAAATATCACTTATAACTTTGACTCAAATGATACAAAAGCAATTTATGTAACCAAAGCATTTGTCCCTCCATAATATTCTGAAATTAAAAAAATATATAACACATTTTTATGAAAATAACTATTTTCAAAAAATTAGTGAGAAGAGTGGCATTGTTTTAAATTTTTGCAAATCACCTTAATGTTTCATAAAAGACAGCTGGATCCTCATACCTGCTTCTGCATTCAGTTTCTTATCATATAGACAATCCCTGACTTAATGATCATTCGACTTATGAATAGGATTTTTTTGACTTTACAATGGTGCGAAAACAATGTACATTCAGTAGAAACCATACTTCGAGTGTCCACATAAGCATTTTGCTTTTCACTTTTAGTACAGTATTCAACAAATTACATGAGATAGTCAACACTTTATTATACACTAGGCTTTGTGTTAGATAATTTTTGCCCAACTGTAGGCTAATGTAAGTTTTCTGAGCACATTTAAGGTAGGCTAGACTAAGCTATGACGCTTGGTAGGTTAGGTGTATTAAATGCATTTTCAACTTATTATATTTTTAACTTACAATGGGTTTTTCAGGACATAGCCTCATTGTAAGTCAAGTATTTGGTTTTGGTGAAATGTAGGAAGAAAATCCAGGTTCATACAGATATATTATTAGCAAAAGGGAGGGGTATTTGAATGATCTTTCAGATAATTGTGGATATTCTTCTTTGAAATTAAATCAAAACTTAGCAAGTAGTAGTTAAAAAATTGTTTTAAACTGTAAATTGACAAATTTTAGTTGTGTATATTTATGGGGGTACAAAGTGATGTTATGATTTATTAATACAATGTGGAATAATTAAATCAAGCTAATTAATATATTCTATTATCTCAAATACTTATTTTGTGTGGTGAGAACATTTGAAATTTACTCTCTTAGCAATTTTGAAATACATAATACACTATTATTAACTATTAAAGGTTAGTGACAATATGGAATCTAAAACATATCAATGAAATTTTCATGCTCTGTTACATGAAAATCCATTGCTATCTGAATTTTAAATGAGTCTTTTAATTATTTATGATTTTGTAACATTAAATATTGGTCATTTGGAAGATATTGGTTTGCTGAGTTGCGTAAATCTTCCAAATATTAACACATTTCATTATACAATTTTAAAAAATCACATTCATTATTAATCATCACTGATCTTATCAATAAGTCTTTAGTGCTGGGAAGTTGTCATGCTCATGGTGGCAGATACAAGGTTTTTAAAATTTTAATTTTCATTTAAAAGCTTGAATTTTATCATTGGCATCAAATAATGTCAGATGTTTTCTTTGAAGTGATTGTCTACCTTTGTTCATTTTTGAGAAAATGCCTGCCAAATACCCAATTTTCAATAACCATAGTCTGTCTGTTGTTCATTCAAATAAAAATAGTGTTCCTTGAAAAAAGCAGATAGTTCACCTTCCAACTCAAATGATGACACAAATGCTTTTCCTTCTACAGCCATTGTACTTCAGTATGCAGTAAAAGTGCTTTATGTGTACATTCCATTCATCACACAAAATAAAAAAAGATGTATATGCAAGCATTGAGGTTTAATAAAATTAATAATTTGCAGAGCTTCATCAAGGACAATCTTAAGTGGAACTTGCATTTTCTTTTTACTGTGTGGAAGTAAAAAATACACCAACTGCTAGTATAGTTTTGGTCTCATTGCTTTGACTTGTGCTAAGGGGTCAGCACTTTTACCCACCATTGCTTTTGCACCATCCTCACAAATGTCTAATGGTGAAAAAGGCAAATGACATCTTTGTCCTATTACATAAATAGTTTTGACCTCCAGGACTCTCAGAAAGGGCCTTGGGAAGCCCCAGGGGTCTGTGGATCACACTTGAGGACCACTGCTATAAATTTTTGCAAAGGGCCAGCCCTTCCAGGATGTGAAATATAGCTACTAGTACATTTGAGAGGAGAGGTGAGGTCTCCTTCACATAAGGCAATGTGCCTTACTTTTTGGAGTCCAAGATCCACTTTTTATTTCTTTGTGAAACTAAAGGCATCTGGCTTGGGAGCACGATTATTCTCCACTCACCTTTAAACTGCTTCAGCTATTACTAAGTCTCTGGCAGTGATATGTTGATTATGTGAATTTAAAGCCCACAGGAGCCAGAGGAATGACAGATCAGATTCCCTTAAATGAGAAATAAAATCCAGGAGCCTGGCAGCGGGACATACGGCTCTCACTCCTGCCGACCTTTGATGTCACTCTGGTAGAATGACTGCTTCTGGGCCAGATGGCATGTGGCTTAAATGGAGATGTCTCAACCTGTTTCCTAGTATTAATTGTGCACATTGATACTTTTTCATTGTGCAGTCCATAATTCTTCATCGTCAACCTCATTTAGATTTTTTTTTTTTGAGAGGCAGCTGAACTCCAGCAGGCCTCCATGAATCCAAGCCATTTCAAATTTCTTTTAAATCTCCAAACCCAAACCTTTTTTATATCCAATCACTGTTACAGGCTGACAGAACTGAATCTCCCTTTTGTCAATTGAATGTAAGTCTAGTAACTTTTAAGAGCAATAAGATTGAAGGACGGAGTCAGTCTGTGTGCTCTAAAGGAGGCGGCTGAATGGAAGCCCATTTAATTTTTTGTTTAAAGGCACTAAATAAGGATCAATTTGTAAAGGCAGCTTTTCAAGTGTAGCAAGATAGCTTCTGAAATCTGATGGGGATAAATGGAAGGTCAATACCCTCTTTCTTATCAACAATTTCACCAAATAATATTTATTAAGGGCTTTCAAGTTGGGCTTCTTAGCTATAAACAAGCAAATATACCAAGCAGAGATATTAGAAGGGCAGTTCCTGGGTATAGAGTGTCTGGACTAGAAACTAACATTGCTTGTTTATAGTAAAGCATGTTTTCATTACTCAAAAGCTGAACTTATAATTTATTTCTAAATTAATTTGAAGTAGACCCAATGAGCAACAAAAGCAAATTTAGTCAATTAGGAGAGAGAGCTAACTTTTTTCACTCAGGGTCAGTGTCAGGACAGAATTCTGTCATATGAAAAATGTCTCAGTTTTGATAAAAAACCACTGCTTCAAGGAAAGAAAAGAAAATAAGTTATGGATATTATATTTGACAGATTTTTCCCTTTATATTCACAGTATTTGAATTATATACATATCACTAAAAAATACTGAACCCCCATAATTGTGAAACAGGGGCATTTGTAGATATTTTAATGCTGTAAGTTTTAGTTTTTGGTCAAAATTCTGGTTTAACATTTATAATAGGGACCAAATATCTATGCTTTTGTAAGAACCACTTTGGCTTATAAGAAAATACAAGATAGCTTTTAAAATTTCTAAGCCAACAAAATTTCAAATGTTCTAAAGGTTAAATCAGCGTGTAATGGGAGGCTTGATTTGACAGAAGAAAGTGTGTTGGCCTAGTGTTTAGGCAGGTTAGGTGTGTTTGGAAACTCCTTGAGATGGGCCCATAAGAAATGTATTTGCATGAGGGATGAAGTTGCTTCCTGTAAATGAATTAATCGTAAGAGAGAGTAGCATTGCTGGGCTACTGAGAAAGTTGAAGAACTAGGGGAGAGTGTCAGAGGCAAGTGGCATTGTACATTTGCATTTAAACCAGCCACTGTGAACTTGCACTATCTGAGTCCTTGGCAGGGAAGCAATAATTAAGAGCAAGTAAAATCTAAAAGAGCTATTTCAGAAAAATCTCCTTTAGACACTGGGGAGTATAATTCTGAAGTGCTTTGCAGGCTATAAAATAGAGTGAAATAAAAGGGGGCATGGAAGCCCATTTATCTTCTTGGACTCAGCTGCACCTTCAGGAGTATTGTGTCTTTGTTGGAGCACTTATGACTTCAGGCCTTGGTGGACTCTGTGCCCTTGGTGGTTATTGGGGCATTGCTGTGTTTTCACCATTAGTGTAGCCAAGAATCAACTCAACAAGCCAGAGCCAGAGAAAAGAAAATGATTGCTGCTGTGTGGTAACTGAGTACTGAAACCAACATAATTCCCTGTCACTATGTAAAACAATAATGGACCTGGGAGTAGTTTTCTGTTCCCATGTTAATCAAAGTTCTGTGAATAAGCAAACTTAGCCACTTGCTTCAGAAAATATCTTTTCCTGAAAAATAAAATTGCAAGCCCACTAAAAGAGTTCACTTAACAAGAATAACATCTTCCCTGTCAAAACTTGCTTCGATATTCTCCCCTGTGCCCACCAATCTATAGCTATCGTGTCACAAAATCTGCCCGGTCCCAATTAGATGCTTGCCTTGCAAGACCTGCCCTAAAATCATCCAGCCCAGTTCCTAATATCCTATCCTGCCATCCTCCTCCTGAGACACTATTTGGGCACCATTAAGGTAGCGTTCTCCCATGCTGAAGTAAGTCTATAGCACTTTGCTTTGATTGATCAATGGTTTTTCCTGTTCTCTTTTTTGGGGTGGGGGCTCGACAGCTGACATAGCCAAAAAGATGAATGTTTGCACATTCAGGAGAGCAGAGGTGTCATAATTATGGGTAGGAGTGGAGCCAGAAAAATACGATGTGTTGCTATTTTTGTGATCTGGTTTATACTTACAGGGAAGTCAGAGCCTGAGGAAACTTGGCCCAAATACCCCTAACCATACTTTAAATTAAGCAAGAACACAAATGTCTAGCACAGTGAAGTTACCATATATATTTTTCACATGATTTTTCCTTGATAAGATAAATGTAATGCTCCTTTTCTTACAAAGGTGATTTTACATTTATTGTATCATGAAATCACAAAATCTTTTTTTTTTTTAATTTTTTAATTTATTTATTTTTTATTCCATCTTGTAATGGGGGTACAAGTATTGTTAGGGTTACATACATTGCCCCTCCCCCCCTCCCCCCCACATGCCCACGCTTCTAGCGAGTCCAATCCCCAGAAATCACAAAATCTTAAAGGTATGTGTTTTGTGTACACACACACACCATCCCATCCTATTTCAATGAGGGATTGAAGGCAGCTTACTAAAATGCAATAGGGTAAGTCAGTCCCAGGAGGCAAGGCTCTGCGGAGCCTGGCCGGAGTTCATTTCCCATTGCCATCGGTTTCTATTTCCACAAAAACCACTTTCTCTCTTGAAGCTCTGCCTCGAGGGAGGCATGGGCAATATACGTAACCGTAATATTTGTACCCTCATAATATGCTGAAATAATAATAAAAAAAAAAAGCAGCATTAGCAACCTCAACGTTGAAGCTTTTTCTTCCTCTGCCCAAACTCCCTCACCAGAGTGGTGGGATCAGGCAAGTGAGAAGAGAAGGAAGCCCCTGAAGGTCAAAGATGCATGAGGATAGGGGTAGTTGGGCGGGGCGGGGGGGAGAGTCTGACCACACTTGCGCCTCCTGGGCGTGGGAAGGTGGTGCGCATGCGTTGCTGCAGGCGATTGACATGCTCCCAAGCGCCCAGCTAGCTTAAACGTGGGTCCTGCTGACGCTGATAATGGATTACCAGGCGCTCACAGTTCTGCATTGTTGTGTGGCCTTGATGTTCACAGATGAATTCCTTTAAAGCTGATTTCTGAGGACATAAAGCCAAATCTGTGTCTCAAACTCCAAGGACTATGAACAGGATGCCTGCTGGTGAAGAATGTGAATATAATGAAGAAGGACAGCATGACCATAAAGGAAGTAAATTGTTGGGGGAAAAAGAAAAAATTTCCTGATTGTCTTTGGGGGGACTTTAAGATAAACATCATAGGCGAAAAGGATGATTCACCAGTTCATTTCTGTGGCATATGTGATTTGCCTATTAAAATCTATGAGCGAATAATTCCGTGCAAGCATGCTTTTTGCTATTACTGTGCTAATTCATATGAAAAACATGGAGATAAGATATGTCCAGGCTGTAGTAATCCTGTGCTGCAAATTGAGGAGCATACATGAGGTTCTATCTTCATGTGTGGCACTGTTCAGGGATGCAAGAGAACATACTTGTCTGAGAAAGACTTACAGGCTCATATCAACCACTGCTATAAGACACCTGGAAAACTTGTTACCTGGGCTTCACTTGAAGAAGTTCATGCTTGTATTGCTTCACCACTACCTGAAATCCACAGAATGCTGCTGGGCAAGGGCCATATAAGCCATACTCCACCAGAGCAGCACACCATGATGTCACCACCTACAGTGTAACATGCGCCACACAAGCACTGTAGTCAGCCACATGAGGGTATTCGTGCCCCTCCAGCAGGATTGTCTCCATCTCTACCTTCTTCCGTCCATCAGGAAACTGTTTGTATTTCAACAAGAGGACACAATTTAATAATTGTTCCTATTCAGGATGCTTCAAATTCTGGTGCTAAGGATCTATCACTTCCTGCCCCAGCACCTGCTCACCATCATCCTGAATATCAAAGTCAACCAGTGGTATCACACCCTCATTGTATTATACCTACGGAACAGTATTACACACCACCTCCACTACCAGTGAACCATCTGATTCCATATTCTCCTCAGGACGCAGGTACTCATGACTTGTTTGTAGACAACTGCCATCTCCAACCATGATCTTTGATCTATCACCAATAATCTCTTCCCCTGGATATATTATTGCTGAGGTGCCACCTTGCATGAATTCTCCTCCAGGTTCTCCCCAATCTCAAAACAGTGATCCATCTGTAAGTGAATTCCCTCTGGACAATTATAGTCCTAACTCTTTAACCCAGTTTACTGAAGATCAAGAAACTCTGAGCCCTTCATATACACAAACAGATGGGATAAGTCCTGGTATATGGCCTATATCAAAAGAACTGCCACCTCATCCACCAATACAGGGTCCACCTTCTCCAACCCTACACCCTGGATTAGATCATTCATATCATATGAGATGTAGACCATATTAACTATGATAATAGTATTTTGAACTGAATAGCTGATGAGGAAAAAGACTTTAAATGTAGTCAACCATATAATTAAACTTTGTTTTGGGAAGGAAAAACACCTTTTATAGAGATGGCTATAAAATACTCAGGATCTTGTCTCTTAATATGGTTAGACCTTGACTTTGGGATTTGAGTTCTATACTGTAGTGTGGATAAGTGACTCAGTTGAGCACAGCTGTATTTTAACAACTTTGTTCTCCTAGTATGGTAAATTGATGCACAGGTGACCTTTTGTAATATGATTTCCTGAAATAAATGTACATTGTTCCATTTTCGAAAGCATTATATTTACTTTTTGGTTTTTGTGGTGATTCATTTTGTTAACCTGTATGAAAGGAATAAATTTCAGTGTGGTTGTAAAAATGCTATTTCATGTGAATTTAAGCACAGTCACATGCTGTTTTTTTAAAACCATGTTTTAGCACTAATTTCCCAAAGTACAATAAAAATCCTAGAAGTAAAAATCTTCTATAATGTACTATAAAGCAGACAGATAAATGGTAATGGTAGGGAATTATTTCACATTTTAGGAACTGAAATTTTGAGGTATTATAAGTATATAATGCATTTCACTTGGATGCCTTTTCAGTTTTAGGCAGCCCCAGAAGCACCAAAATGCCCTGGAATTCCAATACTATGATAGATTTATGTTTGTTATGTTAAAAGGCATTACTAAATCATTTGGAAAGATAAGGCCAAAGTAATTGAATCTGTAGGCTCCAAGCTGGTGGGGATGTTGCTACTTGTTAATTCTTTTTTAACAGAATGGTTGGAATCACATAATGCACCACAGTTACTGGTCTTAAGTAACATTATTTTATAGCACTGTTTAAATGATGTCATTTAGATGAAGTGTGTCCTACTCTGCTCATCATCCTAAACTAAATATTTAGGGCTGAATAGACTTTATTATAATTCTTCATTTCATGGTAGAGTTTGATCCTGTTCTTATGAGGTTTTTTGCTTATTGGGTTTTAAACTACAATTTGAATGCCATGGAGGAATTTGAATGGTGTATTAATGAGGGACATTCTTACAGTTACAAACTTGTACTTGCTTGGGTTTCATTATTGTTTGATAAGTTTGATACTGTTTGATATTGTTCATATTGTTTCCTCTAATTTGAAACTTAAAACGATTAATTCTTTCCAATTTCTCTTATTGGTAAAGCAATCTAAAAACTTGGAACATTTTAGCATGAAGTTAATATGAAGCCTACCAGATGACTTTGTATAGGAGAAGAGAAAAATAATGACTTATATGAATTTTACGGCTTAATTAGGTATCTTTAGAATCAACTTTTGCATTTTAGGGGCTTATTACATTCCAGCTAAGATGACCACTTACACTTTATACAGAATTCGTATGTGTGAATTGACATTCTTAGGATATTATGATATATATCATTTGAATAAACCCTCATGAAGTTTTCCCCCCAAATGGGGCATAATATAAACATGAAATGTGTAGTATGCATATATCATTTACTAGACATTTTATAATATATCAATTTAGGAGATATTTCTTTCTGGCAAAGGATGAACTGATTGCTAATTTATCATTTTATTTTGTCGGGTACAGACAAAACAAATTCCTGTCTTGGCCAATCAGATGCAAACACATCTTGAGCTTAGAGTGGAAGCTAGAAATATTGATGGTCATTTTAACCTTGACTAGCCTAAATTAATAGACTATTTATTTTTAATTTTTTTATTTCAACATATTATGGGGGTATAAATGTTTAGGTTACGTATATTGCCTTTGCCCCACTGGAGTCAGAGCTTCAAGCATGAATAGACTATTTTTTTAAGTAAGTGATTTTTCACACCTAGCAATATGAGAGTCCAGTGTTGATGCAATATTTCTAGTGAGAAAGCCTTGTTATTAGAAGCACGGAATGCGATAGTGTGAAATGTTGGTTGGTAAATGCTTCTATCATATGATTGTAATGCTTCTATCGTATGATTGTAAGTACTTGGACTTGTGCACACTGATTCCCTTTCTTGCTCCTGTTTAGGAGCTGTTAAAATCCAATACCGTTCACTGTTTCATGTAGTAAGAAAATAGCCACATTCACTTTAAGTCCTCTCAACTATCTATGAAGAGCTCTTCTGTTTTTATTGACATTCACTAGGGTTGAATGTGGTATAAAACCACTTAGACGATGTATTGGACCAAGAAAGTCAGTATCATGAGAAAATTTCACATATTAAAATAGGACTTTAAAAATGATTTATTTTCATTTAGGTTTAGGAAATACATATTTTTCAGCAAAACAGATCAGGTGAATGTATTGTAGCATTCATTAAATATTTAAATGGTATTGCGTGTGAACTCATCCAGTTATTGTTTGAATGACAATGGTGGGTAGAAAGATGAAAAAGTTAGTGTTTCTTTAAGGGAAACTTAATGTAAATCCCCACATTATATCAGAGAAGGCTTTGAAGCTATAATGGCCATGAATCTAAATTAAATGTATGTTTGGTGCATTATATTGCTCTGAGGACTACTGAGGTGGCAGTTTAATTCTTAAAAACAATAAAATGGATGCATAAATACTAAAAAGTAAAACAATATCAGGGAAAGGGAAAACAAAGGTAGGATAAATAAATTTTCATCCAAGGTAAAGTTGAAATGAAAAAATTTAAACCATTAAATCCTGCACTGTTGTTAATGATGGATGAAATGTGGTTAAAGCAAAGAGGCAAGATAAAAGCATGCACATTTCATGGAGAATGTTAAGTAAAAGTTCTCTTGCGGGTGCTCATAAAATGGTCACTGTGTAAAATAGGGTGGTGATTCCTGATTCTGACAGCATGAAAGAATTTCTTGGAGAGTCAGCTAAAAATAGCCTCCTTTGCTTTATACCCATAAGATTTTGAATCAGTAGTTTTGGGGGATGGATAGGGTTTAGTAACTTGTCCTTTCATAAGTATCCCTGGTGATTTGGATGCAGCTGCCTAACAAATTTAGTCACTAGTCACCCAGTCTCTATTCTAGGAAGCCTACTATCCGTTCTATATCCAGCAACCAAGGTAATCTCATTTGAGAATGGAAATCAGCTCTCAAATGGTTTGGTACTGTGCTTCAAGATCAATTCCTTTTTCATGACTGTATATGATTAGACCATTAGAATCTTGGTGAATTTTCCAAACTCATGACCTAGCCATCTCTCTCCATTCTCTCTATTCCAGCCATACAAAAATATCCTTGGACCACCAAGCTCATTCCTGCCTCTGCATTTTGCACTTGCTGCTTTTTTCTCCCTGGACCATCTTCCTACAGATCCTCTTAAGGCTGGCTTTTTCACTTTGTGTCTCTGTTCAAATGCCTTCCCTAGCTACCCTGTGGAAAATAGTACCTCCTCTGCCCCTATATCTCCTAATCCTGCTTTATTTTCCTTGATTGACTTATTTTGCCTTCATTGTTTTCTTATTTTTGTTTCCTCCATGAAAATGTAATTTCCAAGAGAGGTGGGTCTTTGAACTGGTCTATCAATAGAAGTATAAAGAGTGATATATAATTATAAAGCAATTTTAATTTTGTTTCCTGCTGTTTTCTTCTTTTTTTTTTTGTCTTTCCCAGGTGAAAATTGGGGCCATCTTATAACTTTTCTCTGCACTCTTAGATAAACGGAAAGCCCTCTGGTTAGTAATTAAAATGTCCAGTCTGATGTGATGATCAAACTTTGGAACTGATTTAAAGTTGAGAATTTTCCCCACTTCCTTAGCTGTGGTTGGTGGAAGACCAGCAGTTGGGGAGAATGTTGTGGTCATCTTGCCTTACACACTTTTGCTTTGATTTCTTCTCTCTTGTTTCATTAAGTGGAGTTCTTGGTCCTTCAGAGTTGGAGAGCAAAGGATTGGGTCAAGAAAGGTGAAGGAAGTATGAAAGGTCTTAGTTGGTACTATATGAACCTGGGTTAGTGCTTTCTGGGTCTGACTGCAGGTTTTAAGATTGATTATTTCATTGACACTTTCATGGTTGGTAAGAATTGCTCTCATTGATCCAGATCTCTACCTGTAGTTCCCTTGATAAAGATGAATGCATCATTCTTCCAATTCGTTCCTTATTTCTTCCTCAGCCCCTGAGAATCTGGCAGTACTTACAGCTTCTCTCAGCTGAGTTGTGTTCATCACCCAGGTGGCCTTCTGGGACAGGACCTAAGATGACCTCAACATTGGATCCCTCTAGTGAGGTGCAATATCTGGCCTATGAGAAACACAGCTCCTTTTCCCTGATAAACTCTGGGTGTGTTGGCCAATCTCAATGAATGTTGCCAGCTCTTTCCCTCAGCTGTCAAAGAAATTAGGCTGTTTCCTGCCCCTTAGATTTTTCTAGACAATAGTCCACAGTGTCTCTAATGCTCCAGAGAACACATATATAGCCATCTGTGTGGTCTCATTAAAGTGCTTCTCTCCTGGAAGGTGATGTGGGAGGCATCCTTCATCCCTTCTTCCAAGAGGGGAGTGGTAGCGGAACTTATAGCATAGCAAAATCCACTGTCAGGCTATGTTTTGATTGGTCAGTATCTGTGCCATACTGTTTGTTAAATATTTTTATTATTAATACTCTGGATCCAGCTAGACTTGATTTTCAAATGACTCAGGAACCCCAGACGGGAAAATGCAATCTGCTTGGATTGTTTCTACAAAAACAAAGGAAGGGGAAGATGTGGGTGATTAAGTGGATAATCCAGAAAAAATGCCTCAGGTATTAGAATTTTCTTGGCAAAGCTTTAGTATCTGAATCACTCTGAAAAGTGTGAGAATTTGGCATATCTCATAACAGTTCCAGCAACATTATGCTGAGTATAATATAATATACTTTTTTCTTTGACAAAATAGTTAATAGATATATTTTATATCTATGCCCCAAAGCATTTCAACACTGGTATTAATGTTGAAATGCCCCAAAGCATTTCAACACTGGTATTAATTTGCTGCTGCAACAAATTGCCACAATTTAGTGGTTTAAAACAACAAAAATTTATCTTACAGTTTTGGAGATCAGAAGTCTGAAGTGGGTCTCATTGTACTAAAACCAAGGTGTTGGGAAGGCCAAGCTCCTTCTGGGATCTCTAGGAGAGAATTTTTCTGTGCTGTTTCCAGCTTCTAGAATGCTACTGGCATTCCTTGGGTCATGGCCTCTTCCTCCATCTTCAAGGCTAGTAGTGATGGCTGTCGAATCTTTTTCGTGGTGCCATCTCTTTGGTTCTCACTCTTCTGCTTCTTTCTTCCCCATTTAAGAACCTGTGTGATTACATTGGACCTACCTGGATAATCCAAGCTTAACTCTTTATTTTAAGGTCAGCTGATTGGCAACTTTAATTTCATTTTGTTATGTAAGATAACATATTCACAGATTCCAGGGATTAGGACACGGACTTTTTTTGGGGGAGGGGAGAAGGCATTATTCTGCCTACCACAATATTTATTCTTGACCTTTGAAGATTTGATTAAAACTGATATTGCCTTTTGCCTTTACATACAGGCTTTTTGGAGAAATCTAGGATTTCCCTTTTTCATTGTCTTTCCTTGTGAAGAAAGTGGTTTGAAAATTTTGTGGTGATTTAGAACATTTATTGAAAAGAGGATCCCCTCTCCCAGGATTTATAGTTGTGATTGATATGAAGGAAGGACCAGCCCAACAATGGGCAAGTTTGGACCTGCACTGGGCAGTACAGATATGTATTTGTGGATAGTGTACCAGTAACATGATGAGAGAAAGTACGTTGCAACCAGAACAGTCTTACTATCTTTAATTATCTTTAAGCAATGGTTCTATAAATTTTCTGGTAAGAAAGGAAGAGTAGTTACACCAGGATCCTTCTGAAACTCTCTGTGACTATGCATACCCAATATCTATAGTTGCCCTGTTTATAGAATATGCTTCAATTAACTATTAACCAAACTTAATTTATTCTGTACTGTGAATTCAATACTTAAATTTGTCTATCTTTACAAATCCTGAATTGAAAGCTGCCTTCAGATATTGTTAAGGAGAACAATGTGTACTAGGTAGAAAGCATCTGACGTTTCTAGTTATCATCTTACATCAAAATAGAAAGACCTGGCAAATGGCACCTTTAGCCATTGAAGTTGCCTAGAACAAAATTTTCTTCAGTTTAAGTGTGTTGAAGATAGTAAGGATTGTGATTTTAATTGAAGGAGGGGAAGTTGTGAGAAAATTATGTGGCAATCTAAGCAGAAATACCAAATTCCTTTCCTCATGTGTCTTTTATTTTAGGAAAATACATTGTTACATTCTGATCTCGAGGATAACATTTTGGCTTTACTTTGCATGTGTTGTTAGAGCCAAACATGATCATCCAGATCATTATGATTTCAGAAGTTTAGGAGTTATTAGGGTTATAGATTCACTCTGGAATTGTAATGTATCTGTAATAACCCATGCAACAATGACCTAAGAAGCTAAGAAATGTTACCTTAGGTTTGACCCTTGGACCACCTGGCTATATAGGAACATAGATTAGGAGAATGGTGTAAGAGGACATTGATTTTTCCATATTTCTATAGTATTTTAATAAAGGGCATGTATAGAACATTTTTTCTTTTAACAGACCAGCTTTTATGCCCTTTGTTCATGAATCTGTCTCAGAAGAAGTTCACACTTCTAAGAAATGACTTTGTTCCCTCTCACCCAGGCTCCAAATGGAAACTTTTCAAGGCCATATTTGCTATGAGGGATATTTATCGTGGAAGTTAAGTAACTTATGCTTTAATTCAAGTGTCTTCTCAGCATTGAGAATAGGCTATTTTTTTTCCCAGGAGGCCCCAGCAGTTTCCTGTTTTAAAGAAATTGAAAAGAAATATATTGCTTTCAACAGCCCCAAAATCAATACAGCTTCAAATATGGATGGGACCGAGTTTCTTATGCTTCTTATGTGGGCTGAAGAATGGTGCTGACATGAAGTCATGTGTGATCATAATACTTAGACTGAAGCCATTGTGCTCTGGGGTATGAATTATTGTGTCTCTTCCCTTGTGATTCCAGATTAAGGTGACAAAAATCCTTGTACACACCACATAGTAATGATGGTCTCCCATCCATCCATCTTTAGAAACTACCCTATAGAAGAGATTTAGGATCAGACCATTCAAACATCAAAATGTATTTCTTTTTGTTCAGCTTTTAAAAAACAACATAGGAATAATCTTGGGGCACTGGCAGTCAGTGATTTTTGACTAAAATAACATGTGTGATAAACATGACTATAAGCTAGAAAGTCCTTGATAGTAGGGGATCAATGTTTTATTTATTGTCCTATTTCCCTCAGAATCTAACTGTGACTTACATAGCAAATTAGCTCAATATATGCCTATTAAATAAATGAATCAATAATTTCACACACCAATGCTACAAAGAATGTCCACTTGCTTTTGGATTTGACATGAAGAGTTTTGGTGCTGGGAGAAGGACCTCAATTATTTTATATAGTTTCCATTTCTCTGTTGTAATTCTCAAAATTACCTTTTATCTCTTTGAATTTGGTAAATATATTTATTTTAAAGTGTTTATCTGGTAACTCCAATATCCTTCTTTTGTTATTCTAGTTCTATTGTATTTTTCCCCCCTGCTGGTCTTAATTCATGTTGTCTCTGGCCTATCTGCTTCTGTTTGCATGTTGGACCTTGTATTTGAAAAATTGTTGGTAGAAATAATCTGAGACCCAAGATGATGCTATTTTCCTCCTGAGAGGATTTCCATCTGCTTCTGGCAGATGCCAAGAGGCACTTGCAATCTTGATTATCTCTGTCCAGTTTCAGGGATTGAGAAGAATAAAAGATAACCTACAGTCCCTGCAACAGTTTACATATTTTCAGTTCACACTAATCTTAGCACACAGACCTTTGGTGATCCAAGTTAAAATGAGGAAGGTTAACCAGCGCCCCCAACTCCTCATTCCTCAGTGGCTCCTGAAGCCACTGTCTTTTCTTTTAGCTCCACCAAGTTGACTGAATTATTGCTTAGCCACTCAGCTGTCCCCTCTAGGACCATCAAACATGCCCAGGAGTAGAGATTCCAAACGCAGGGTTCATTTCTTAGGGCATACATTCTCTCCTGGATTTTGTCCAGGGAATACTTCTCTATCTTGTAACATTATGAGGCCTTTTAGCAGATTAAAAAATATTTTGTTATACCGTTCTAGTGGTTCTTAGTGGGAGAGTATATCTGAATTACCTAATCCATCATTAGTCCATTCATCCTATTTTTGATTATAGTTGTTTTTTAAAAATATCTTTAAAACATCCTTTATCATTTAGTCTGTTTTATTTCTCATTTTAATGAATCTATTCTGATAATTAGAAATGTTCATGTATTTGTTTTGGTGACTGGCTTTATAATTTCATACAATGCTTTTAATCTCCTATTTCTTCACAAAGTATCTATTAATCCGTTCTTTTAAGAAATGATAAAATTAGTATACTTCTTTCTCATCCCACCCTACTACTTGATTTGAGTTGGCTGTATTTTATTTCTTAGTGTTTATTATGTCACTGTTAAATGTGTTTCTATTTAATTTGTCAGTTTCAAATAGTAGCATTTGACATACAACTATTAATAAGGACAGAATATAAGTAATGCATGTGTGGAGTAAAAGAAAAGCAATAGACCGGGAAAATATTTTAAAGTAAAATATTACTTTTGAAGGTCTAATTTTTATACTACATAAATAGCCAATTAAACATAGTCCTCTTCCAATGATTATGGATTTGTCGAGTTTTCCTTTTAGTTCTGCCAATTTTTACCTTGCATGTTTTGAAGCAATGTTATTGACTTCTTTTTATACCTTCCTGGTATATTAGCTCTTTTATTATGAAATATTTTTCTTAATCTCAAATATTGCTTTTTGCATTAATATCTACTTTGTCTGATATCAGTATAACAGCACTAACTTTCTTTTGGTTATTGTTTCCATGGTATATCTTTTTTTACATAATTTTAATTTCACTCTTTTTGTGTCCTTCCATTCAAGTTGTTTCTCTTACAGGCAACATATAGTTGGGAATTGATTTTTTTAAATCCACTAAGACAAATTACATTTAATACAATTACTGTTACGTTTGCATTTATACTCTTCCATATTACTAGGTTTTCCAATCAATCTACCTGTTTTTTGGTCCTTTTTCCTCTCCTTTCTTACCTTCCTTTGCATAATCATTTTTTAAATTAATCAGTTTTACCCTTTGATTAGCTTGCTAGTTGCACATCCTTTTACTATTCATTTACTGGTTATCTGAGAGACTATGGCATGCTTCCTTAATTTACTAGTTCAACACAAGTTTTTACTTTTTCCACTTCCCTGACAACACTAGGATCTTAGAAGGCTTGAACTTTGTTTCTTTCCTTTCTGCGTTTTGTGATATTGTTGTCATGCAATCTAATTATGCATATATTTTAAATGCCACAAAAATCTTTATTGTTTTATATATTCAGTGCTAATATAGATTTACCTTTTTGTTATTCTTCATTTCTTCCTGTATTTCCATGTTTCTCTCTGAAATTATTTTCCTCTTTCCAGAAAAATTCTTTTTAGTGTTTCCTGTCTTGCAGTCCAGCTCATCTGTGAGTATAATGATTAAAATGTGAATATCTGGTACTTTATGCCCTGCATTATTTTTAATTTTGTTTGTTTTATCTTTAAAAATAGATTTGCTCATTTTCCCAAAAGGAAGTCTTGAATTAATCAGTTCTGTTGTTAACAATGTTTTCACAATTTTTTCTATAGATTTGTTTTATTTATTTATTTTTTTGAGTTATTTTTGCCTTTTTCTCACGGTGAAACCAATCTAGCACATTTGATTTATTTCTCTCAGTGTGGGCCACCTGCATTACAATCACTTTCATTTCTACTAAATGGTAGCAACCCATACCCGTAGTTATGATAGCTAACACTTACAAACTACCTACCATTAACTATCCTCAGTACTTTACATACATTAACTCGTTTAATCACCATAGCACAATTTAGGAGGTAAGTATGATTATCAACCCCATTTTCCAGATGAGGGCACTGAGTCACAGAAATATTAAGTAACTTGCCCAACGTTACACAGCGAATGCATGGCAGGGCTGGGTTTCAAACTCTGATAGTCTGGCTTTAGAGACTGAGCACTTACCTGCTCTGACATCGCTTTACCCCTGCCAATGATTCATACTCTCAAATTATTCTCTCTTACCACAATATCCTCACTTTATACCCCCCTGTACCAAAATTTGGTTCCCAGCCCTTTCCTTAGATATGAGTCTAATAACTTCCCCCAAGATCCACTCACATGATCACCCAAACTGAATCTTAGGTTACCTTAAGTTAGGGATCAATTTTCTGGGTTCTCTGATCATGTGGCCATCTCAAACCTCAGCCCTTTGCCCAAACTGCCTTTATGTGTATTTTCTCCTATTTCTGGGCTGCTGACCCCCGTGGGAGATGATCACAAGCCTACCTAGATGAGCCTCCTTACAAGCAATGCTTGTCAACCTCTTGTAGGTCCTCCTTACTCTGACATTTCCTTATGTTTTCCACTGTTTATTTACTTTCCCATTTCCCCACTGTGACCTTTCTAAACATTCCTCTCTCTCATTGAATTTTCTGCCCAACCCTGCCTCCCATAGTCTTAGCAGATAACCTCAACTTCTATACCCTGAGGGAAAAAAGTCAGAATTGAGATTTCTAAACTCCCTTTCCTCCTAAGGAAGGCTTATCTGTGGCATGATCCATTTTTTATAATTTCCTCCCTCCCTCCCTTTCCTGTTTGCTCCCTACCTCCTTCCTTCCCTCTTTTCCTTCCCTCCATGTGGATTTGTTGATTGTCTCGTATATGCCAGGCACTGTTCTAGATTCTGTGTATACAACAGTGAATATAACAGAATTCCTGCTCTCATGTAGTTCACACTCCAGTAGCAGAGACAACTGAGAAAGGAATCAATGTATATCATGTCTGGTAAGGATCAGAACTTTAAAAATAAATGATTAAGATAAAGGAGATAGAGAATTCTGGGAGGGAGGAGGAGGGTGCTTCATTTCTATATTTGATAGTAGGAGGAAGCATCTTCTGAGTAAGCCCCGAAGGTATGGCTGCCAGATTAGCAAATAAAAAGACAGAATTCAGTTAAAATAAAAAATAAATATAAAAAGTCCACTTAAATTTAAATAACACATAAACAACCCAATAATTTTTTAGCATAAGTATGTCTCATGCAATACTGAAAAATTATTCATTGTTTATCTGCAATTCAAATGTCACTGGACATCCTGAATTTTAATCTGGTAACCCTCTGAAGGAACTATGGTGATAAACCATTCCTAGACCTAGAGGACAAGGTTTCAGGCAGAGGGAATGTCTTGGGGATGTCAATTTTATGGCTGCAATTGTGCTAGACACTGTGGAATCAATAAGATAGTGTTTTGCCTCCTAACTGGTCTTGCTGCGTCACTCCTCTCTCCCCTCTATATACAGCAGCCAGAGTGAGTCTTTGAAAATACAAATCATGTCCGGGCTCTGCTCAAAACCGTCACTGGCTTTCTGTCTCTGAGTAAAAACCAGAGTTCTTAAAATGGCCTTCAAAGACCTAGGTCAGTGGCTCTCATATTTTGCTGCACATCCATCACCTGGGGATCTTTAAAACATTCCCATGCTTGGTTGAAGTTGCTTGTGCTGCAGCTTGGAATTCAGGCTATTTCAAAGCTTCCCAGGTGATTCTCTCATGCATCGGAGTTTGAGACTCTACCTTAGGGGCCCTCACCCTCCTGCTACCTCACAGCCCCTGGCTCTGGCAGCTCCCCCTGGCTCTCTTCCCTGCAGCCCCACTGGCCCGGCGCTCTTCTCCACACTCTCCAGTGATGCTGTCACCTGAAAATGCTCCTTTCAGGATAGCCACGCGGTCCCTTACCCCATATTCATGGGGTCTCTGCTCAAATGTCACTTTATCAGCAATGCTTCTCTCATGCCGGTGCCTCGTCCTCATTTTTTCTGCTTAATTATTCTGCAGAGTTCTCAACACTATTTTTCCTGTTATATGTTATTTTGTGTGTCTTTATTTATGCCTGTCTCCCTGCTCCCTAGTGGAAGCCCTACAAGGGCAGAGTACTTAGTTTAGTTCACTACTTTAGTGCCTAGAATAGTGCCTGACACATACATTGAGCTCAACGAGTATAGGTTCACGAAGGGGTTCAGAGTCTAGTGGAGAATTTACACTCATAAGCAATTAAGTATAAATAATATAACAGGATACACCATCATTAGAAAGTTTGAAACAGAATTCCCCAGGAACTATAATGCTTTTGATTCCTGACTCCACCCCCTTCTCCCTCTAGGATGTTGTTTTCCAACTTTACCTTTAAACATCTTGCTCTCCATAGCTTCTATACCCTCCTTCTACCGGCCTACTCAAGCCTTCCTCTTCCCCAAGACCCCCAAAGCTACCATGTAGTGAGTATGCTAGGCATTGTATTAAGCACATCATGAAGATCATCTCATTTAATTCACAACAATTCTGGTGCAGGTATTAGTATTATCCCCATTTTACACATGTGGAAACTGAAGCCCAGAGAAGTTAGGAAACTTACTGAAAGCAAGATGTGTCTTACTTCAAAGCCTGTAGCCTCAATCACTCTGCTTTGTAGTTTCTCAACCTGGCCTCTCCTTTGTCAGTCCCAGCTTTCTTTGATCTGCATGCTGCTCTCCTGGACTCCTTTAGGCTGAATGTGTGGCTGTCCTGCTCCCTTTCCCTTACCTCATTGGCCAGCACTCCTCGAATGTCTGGGCCCATCATATAAGGGGGGTTGTTAACTGACCTGGGGTCAGACATGGCTCATGGACTCTTCCATTACTCCTTGAGATGCTTTGCTGCCATCGTGTCCCCTGACTTGAGGCAAGGCCCTACAATGCCTTTGACTCCGTGTCTTCCCATCTCGTGGCATATTGGCTTTCTCCTTGATTTTTTTTTTTTTGGTCAACTACCAAGCATCCCAAATGTCAGAGCTGGTCCCAAGGGGCAAATTGGGGGCTTCTTGCTTACTTGCATAGGAGTTTGATAAAGGGTGGCTTTTCTTTTGACATTCTCTTTGGCGTGGCTTCCTTTTCTCTTCAACACACCATCTCCTTTCTGTGTCAAAAGGACATCAAATGTTCATATTTTATCACAACATCACTTTCTGAGATGTGTGATCTGAAAAAAAATGATATAATTAATACTGGTCCTGATTAATATCTGGACTTTTATTTTTTGCCCCATTTCAGATCATGGTATTTTGCCTCCTTCTTTTCAACTCTTGCAAATTTTATTGATCAGCTTTTGCAACTGGCTTGGAATTTCATTATGTTTCCAGTTGCCTTCAGTACTGCAATAGAGGTTGTGGAGGTCACTGCAGATGGTTTCAGTATCTACCATCAGGTTTCTGTGGCATTTTCTTGCAGCAAGTCCTTACTCAGCCCCTGTGAAGGGCAAGCTGCAAGTACTTGGGAACCACTCTCGAATTAGCAGGGATGGGAATAAGTGCATAAATGCCCCAGCTTCCTTGCCATCAGTCAGACGATTCTGAGGTGTGCTCCACATTGTTTTTAGAGGGTCTCCATTGGGATTGTGCCCCAATTACCCATAGCATTAATCATCTCATGAATGCATTGTTGGCTTTTTTCCCTTTTGTTTCTCATTCCACTCTCCCCTCTTAGAATGCTGCCTGGAATTACCTCCCACATAAACTATTGGTATCCAAATCTTTGACTCAGGGTTTGCTTCTCAAAGTGACACAATATCATACATTTTGCTTTTTCCTCTAAAAAACAGAAAAAAAAATCTCCCAAAGAGCCACCAGCACCTTCTCAGTTGCTACTTGAATTGGGGGAACTAAGCTGGCCTGCAAAGACCTTCTTCTTATGCTTTGACAACCAGCTAAACATCTCCCTGCACACACTGACCTTCCTTTTGACTACTGGGGTTCTAGCTATTTTTATAAATTTCCTTTGGTAACTGTTTTGAAAGTCAATTTTGGTCAATTTTATAATATTAGTCACCATTTGATTCATAAAAATGGATGAAAATTTTGGTTTGACCAGTGTGGAATCTGGGGATGCTGTTGCCTAGGTAACAGCCTACGTGGGTGTGGAATTAAGGATAGTAGGCCTAATACTACATATGAAAAGAGAACAGATTGCCTGGTAGAAGGAGGTGCATTAGATTTCTCAAGCAACTTGAGATGCCATTTAGTTCACTGGAAGAGGCCATTTTCTAGGCAGTTAGAGGAGTAAATGACTCAGTAAGAGATGCTGTTTGCCAGTAGGGATTTCTGTAAGGGGATTTTCCATCACCGTATTCCAACTTTTTCCAGTTCAATGTAGTTGTGGGGGAAACTATAGTGTACAGACACACACATAGGGAAAATACAGATATCTGAGAAAGAAAAACATAACCAGTGCCTGCCCATGTAGGTCATTCCTCCCTGCCCATTGGATGGAAAGTATTCCTACACAAAGGCAAATAGATGAAATCTCAATTTTGTCTCTCTGCCCAGGGATAGCAGTCAAATCAATATTCTGTGCCTCTAGGAGGAAATAAAGAGCATTTATGCTGTGGACTCAGCTAAATGTGTATATATATTAGGATTTGTTGTGCTTCCTGGCCCCAGTGGCACAAAACAAGCACCACATTGCTTAGTGCTTCCCAGCCAGCTTGAAGTGTGAAGTAAGATTTGTTCAGCCAGGTTCCACACCCCAAAAATCTCCTGGCTGTGTCATTTGCTCACTTACCTTTCAAGGTGCATGTATAACAGCAAGTGCCCCATGTGGGATTTCATGGCACTGAAACACAGTGGAAGTGGATTTTGTGGAAGATTGCTGTTTTTCAGAGACTTTTAAGCATCTCTTGAAAATGCAGGCATTGGTGCCGTGATCTCAAGAAATCATACGCAAACAGGTCTAAGGATTAAAATTTTGGACATAGCATCTCTTCACATGTGATAAGGATTTTTTTTTTTTGAGACAGGGGCTCACTCTATTGCCCGGGCTAGAGTGCCGTGATGTCAGCCTAGCTCACAGCAACCTCAAACTCCTGGGCTCAAGCGATCCTCCTGCCTCAGCCTCCCGAGTAGCTGGGACTACATGTGCACACATCACTACACCAGGCTAATTTTTCTATTTTTCGTAGAGACATGGCCCCATGCTTGTTCAGGCTGGTCTCGAATTCTTGGCCTCAAGTGATGGCCACCTTGTTGGTTGTGATAAGGATTTTGATTAGGACTTCAGAGTTTAGATAATGTTATCATCACTTTACGGTTTTTGTATCTAAAATCATTCCGATTGTAAATGCTCTGTCTTCTCTTGCCTAATCATTTGTGTCCTTCTTCATCACATTCAGTCTCTCCATTAACCTTGCCTGAACAGCAAACCCTAAACCCTGTTTTTGTATTTTCTCCCAATGTCTTAATTTGCATGACATTTCTTTAAGTTTTTAGTATGGTGCATTGCAAGGATGCTTCAGGATGATCACCAATATATACACTGACATTATAAGGAAATGATTTGGTCCAGTTAAAGAGATTTTCCATTTAAAGAAAAATTTTTATGCACATCAACATTTTATTTATTTTAACTCTTTGATGGGAATCTTTAATAATGTATTTCCATTCTCTTTTATTTCTTCACTCCAGAATTTTGAATGTAGTTTAAATGTTTTGGATTATTTAGGATTGCCGTGAATAACAATGACTGTGCTGTCTTCAGGCCCTACTGATGTAATCAAAGGGCCTTGATTCCTTAAAGGGCCTGTCATTACTGTATCTTTTGAATACTACTTGGGTTTCCCTTTTTGAATTTCTGTGTCTTTTCTCTCCCTATTACCTGAGTCAGTGTGCCTGTTTCTGCTAATTACCTTCACCCTCCCACCCCACTTCAAACTTACAGCTGTTAATCTTTTTGTTGTTGTTGTTTAATATGGCAACTAAGTTTGTTGGAGTGGCACATAAAACTAGAACGTATAAACTCTTAACAAGGACCTGAGGCCCATTTCTATGAGTGAAGTGTGTGAGCTTTGTGCATGAACTTAGCACTATTTTGATTGCTTAGAGTTTTTTTTTCTTTTCCTCATAATTTTGTAACTATTTTCTGTATAATTGAATTAGCTAAATGGGTAACTACACACTGGTGAATTGTGACCATATTCTTTGTGTGTGTGTGTTTTCCCCAATACTTCTCTCATAGATTATTGACTCTGAATTTAGAGACCATGATATTTTTTTTTTCCAGTGCTTCAGTAGTTGGCTCTTCATTGCATTTCTCTCTCTCTCAAGCATTAATGCTCACCAAGCCCTTCAAGTCTGATTCACTAAATGGGTGGCTTCTATGGCTCTGATTGGAATTTGAGAAGGTGTAGCTCATACAGTATTGTATGCCAGGGCAGGCTGATACTTTGCAGATGTTCTTTGTTGTATTGTTTGGTCTGACAGACCCACTGGAAAGTAGGAGAGTAATATAATGGACTTTCTGGTTGGGTTCTAGGGCCTCATTTACTTCCAGGGCCCAAGCCTTTGTGGGGGTTTCTTGGGCAATGATTAGGCTTATTAATTTGTTCTTATGTATGTATTTTTACTTTTAACTTTCTTCGTTCATTTAAGTCAAGTCTGTGTCTTTTGAGCTGTGAAAGTTTATATAAAAGTCTTCCGAGTTCTTCTTCCCCAGTGAGTATGGTTTACAGATGGCGACACAGGAGTTCTAAGGTTAAATGATCTAATCATATTCCAACCCTTAGATAGTGACAGAGATGAGACAGAACTGGGCCCCCAGATTAGTTTTGTTATCTAGTATTTTTAGCACTTTAGTCACACCGGCTCTTCCTTATGAATTGTGAATTTTAGAATTTGTGGAGCCAGAAACACACTTGGAAAGTACAGGCCGGCTTTGTTGTGAAGAATTCCTCATTAGCTATGGAATGGTGGGAGGGCCCACATTCATCACACTGCAAATTCCTGATTTATTTAGTTAAGGATCAGAAACTTCACAGAAGAGAGAGGGGCACTGAAGGTATAGAAAGAATAGCAGATGCAGCCTTTGATATGTTTGCTCTTGAGACACAGTTTGGTCGTGCTGGCCTGGGAGAGATCCATTTTGGGCTGTGACTGAATATTTTATAATTGGCCAATGTGACCATCCAGGAAGAACTTCCACAAGCAATGTGTACCCTTAACAGGAAACACTGACAAGTGTCTGAGCCCCTCTTGGATCTTAAATCAAACTCAGGGTCAGCAGCCTGCGTCTTCACCGTGGGGAAAAAAAAGTTTGGGGTCTAGGCCATGAAGCATAGTGGTTAAGCACATAGATTCAGGGGCTGTACTCTCTAAGTTTGAGTTTCTCATCTGCCACTCAGACCCTCAGAAACCTTGGGAAGGTTATATTTAACCTTTCAGCACCTCAGTTTCCCCGCTATAAAACAGTGATAATTATAGTATCCACTCAGATGGTAGTTAGGAGGATTAAATGTAGTGTTATTTGTAAAATGCTTAGAACAGTGCAGAACAACGCTTGGCATAACATAAGGGCAATATATGTGTTAGCTGTTACTATCATGTTTCCTTCTTTTCCAGCTTCTCATTTGCCTATAGGCTCTACTCAGGGAAGATGCTCAAATTTGAATAAATAATTAGCTTTGGGAAGGGATGTGTAAATAAAAGTGCAAGTTTTGAATTTGATTAATGTTTTCTTCCATTGTGGATATATTGCCAATTTTGTTTCTGTACAGATACATAAATCAAGTACAATAAACTTATATTTCTCGATTCCATTTATATGAGTTACCTAAAATAGCCCAACTCTTAGAAGCAGAGTAGAATGCTGGTTACCAGGGGTAGGGGGAGGGAGAAACGGGGAGCTGCTGTTCAATATGAATAAAATTTCAGTTATACAAGACAAGTAAGTTCTAGAGATCTGCTGTATAACACAGTGCCTGTAGTTAACGATACTGTATTGTGCACTTAAAATTTTGTTTAGAGGGTAGATCTTATGTTAAATTGTTCTTACCAGAAAAAAGGAAAGAAGTAGAAAGGATGGAGGAGGTACTGTTGGGAGCCCTATCTCCTTGATGGCCTGCAAATAAATGAAAAATAAATAAAAGCAGTACAATGTGGTTGCAAATATGTATTTTAATAAACATCATCCAGGAATATGCCCTTTTTCTTTTAGCAGAGTACATTAGAATGAATCATCCATTGAGTATCTGCAAAGTGTCATCATTAGTCAACATGCTTTTTAAAATAAAAATTATAATATATGAGTGAATGTTTGGTGACAATAAGACAGACTATTTGAAACTTGGACTTCATTTTCCAGAAAATGAAAATATATGATTATTATACATGTTCCTATGGGGTACTTATCTATTTTATTTAGTCTATAGGAAATAATTTTTTAAAGAGAAAATGCAATTATCTAGTCCAAAATTTTCTCAGCATTGAATCCACAGTGGTATATATGTGTGCTAAATATACTGGAATACTCTTAAAAACAAATAGGCTTCTTAAAAAATTACAGGAATGCTCTGAGTCTTTGTTATGACACACTTTTGCTAAATATATTTGACAACTTGAAAAAAAGGGTTATGCTGATAAATTTTATATTCCATCTCGCCTTCAGAGAACAAAAAACAAAACTGAACAATGTTATAGAATGCATAATTTCCAAAGTACTCTTGCATTACTATTTGATTTGATGCTGCAGCACTTTGATAGGATATTATTATTAGCCCCATTGTACAGGTAAGGATTTTGAGGCTCAGAATGTTGCAGTGACTTGTCCTGAAATGAATTGCCATTGAATCTGGACTTGAATCCAGGTTTTCAGTCCCTGAAGCCCATGGAAAATTCCTCTCATCCATCTTCAGATAAATAATTTTCAAAGAATCCTAGTGTATTTCCTTCAAACCAAAAAACTGTCTTTCTATCATAATTTAAAGGATACTTCAGGATATTGTAAACTTCAACCACCATTGTGAGCGTTTATTATTGTGGAACATTACTGCAAAACAGTTCTGGCCATTAGTATTTTCTAGTGGTATACATGCTGGATAAATGGAAACTTTACCAGGGTAAATGATAATTTGGGATTAGAGACTAGAAACAAAGCTGATTTTATTATTTAACCATCCTAGTAAGTTATGAGGGAGAAATGATAGTGCAATGTGTGTGTGTATGTGTGTGTGTGTGTGTGTGTGTAAAGTTCTGTTTGTAAACTTGGTGTTAGAACTGATAGGGAGATGAACAGGAGAATGGGTCAAGGAAAAAAAAGCATGTGTCTGTTTAATGGAAAACTTCAAAGTCCGTAAATCTTGTTTTTGCTTCAGAAATTGTCACCTCGAATCCAGTTGTTGACCTACACATATAAACAGGCTGCAAACTGTGGCTTTGTAGATGCTTTCAGAATTCCTCCTCATAAGATTACCAGATAAACATGATTTTTTGTTTCTATTACAAGATAATTTGAGTCTAAATGGTCCCCTTTCATTCTCTCCTACCTGATTGCAATAAAGAAGCTTGCTTTATCTTATTTGGGGCTCTTAAAAATGTTTTTAAATTGATTCTCATACCTGCATCCCTTCATATATTATTCCGGAGAGCGATAAATCTAATTTTTATTAGCTGAGACCTATGAGTCATTCTGCTAACTGGCACCACAAAGCACCTCCCCACCAGACTGGCCTTTGCTGAAGGCTCTAAATTTAGAAACTGAATGAGATTGCCTCTGGGTTACATAAGGAGGGGAGGAGGTTATTTTTAGCATGCCATTATTATACCTAGAGAGTCCTGTGCTTCCATCTGATTTGTTAAGCATAGGCTGAAAGAAAACGTGATTACTGATTCTCTCCATGTGCTGTTCGGGTGCAGCATCCCTCAGTACCAAATGACATTTGCAGTTTTGTTTACCTGCAGTTCTTCATGTTTATTTCGGCTGTGGTATAAACACACCGGAAATCAATTGTGTTCAAACACAATGGCGTTATCTTTTACTGCCTCCTTCATTTGGGGAAAACCTCCCCAATATGCACTATAATTTTATCCTTTCTCACCCCCCCACCTCCCTCCCTCTTTCTTTCTTTTAAGAATGGAAGGAAAACATTTTGGCTTCTCCTTTTCTAAGGCTGCTGTCAGAGCTGATGATGGCACATGTCTATCTAGACCAATGAAGCTTTGTTTGTGTTTTCCTTGCCAGGCACTTGTTTTTACTTTCTTTTGCAAGGGGACTGCTGCAGCTGATTGGGAAAAATAAAAAGTGGCAAGGCAAACATTAGGAGGCAGGTTGTCATTCGGGCAGAAAATTAATGGATGCAGTAGTGGCCAGAGAGAAAATCTGGACAGAAGCAATGTTTTGCTTGTCAGCATATCCCTATTGTTTCCCAGCCCAATATCAAAAGTTAGCATTAGCCCCTTCTGATTCTTACAGGTTGTATTTTAGCAATCAAGTACATCTACCTTGCTGGAGTTTTAATGCAGTGATGGTGTATCACTCTTATTTACTTATTTTTATTTTTAATTATCTGTTTCAGGGATTAGATGGTCATATGGCTAGTTGCCTAGTAAATCTGTCTACTTAGAGTTACATTCCTTTCTGTAATCAGTGTAGGTAGCTGAGGTTTTTAGCTGGTGTATATGTGCAGAGCAAGATGAATGTTGTAAGAAGGAGAAGTGAATGGTGCACAGGAGCGTAAGAGTGTTTTTTAGCAGCAAAATTAGAACTGCTTGCTGAAATATTCCACCAAGACATTGCTAAAACATTAGTGTTTTGCAGCGGTTCTAGGATGCAAGGAGCCAGATTGTACAACAGTGACCCAGGCAGCTCACTCTGGGTGGCCTGATCAATGAGCTGGCTGGACTGGGGCCCCTACTTTCTCCCAGCAGGAGCGTATAGGTACCCAATCTTTACTTGCTAATCTGATGTCTATCGTTGCTCATAAAATTATTTTTGAAGACATAAATCCAATCATATAATCTCATTTGTTAAAAAGAAAATTGAATATAACAGTCCCTAAATAATGATGAGAACTAAATGGCAACTAAATAAAAAGCAACTTATCTGTTTCTCAATAGTATGATTTACATAGATATGAAAACAGTCTATATAATATATGAAATAAGTCATTATATTTCTTAGAAACAGAGAGAGAGGGAGAGGGAGAGAGAGAGAGAGATTCTGACAGTATATTACATTCCTAAATATAATACTCGATTCATCCTAGTTAGTGCCATTTCTCCCAGTGAAAGTGGCTGTACCCAAGCTCAGCTTCTCATAGATCTGTAGGCCCCAGATACTGGCCAGTTAGTGGTCCCAGGCAGCTCCTACAAGCAGATGGGACCCAAATCCAGATAGCTCGGTTCTCAGGAGTGTGCTTGTGGCCACTTTCTTTCATATTTGCTCTAAGATTGACAGTGAATGGAGCAGAGTCTTTTTCCTCGATGTAAAACCATGCCCTGGCCCTGGGATGCCTCTCCGTGTGGCTAATGGGAGGGTGGGACATTTATGTTCTCTCTTCTCATATGACCCTGGCCTTGTTAGTTTCTACTTTTTCTATATGGTGTGACATTGTGGAATTTGTTTGAAGTCCTTTAACACAACAGGTGATAACCACAAATAAATCCACCTGGTATATCAGGTGGGGAGAACCCCTGTTTTCTAGCTGGAAAGGATCCAGTGGGCCACCCTGGAACCAGAAGATATCCCTCCTGAGGGGGACGATGAGGTAACTGGAGGGATGGTGAGCAGGGTCACTTGGGATGAAGGGAGGCCACTGGATGACCATGGTGATCTTGATCACCACAGCCCCTAAGAGGGCAAGCCACACCACTCAGCCCTGGAATGACCAGTGAGCCAGTGAGCCAGTGGCTTTGTTGTCTATCAGAAGATTACTAGGACTTGGAATAGCTGGTCATTTGGAAGTCCTGGCGTGGTGAGACCACTGGGAAAGCAGAATCCTGGGTGCTGAAGGGTGGCAGTAGGTGGCTGAAGCAGCCCACCCTCTCGCGTCAAGAGTCTGAGAGCCCAGAGCCCTAAAGACAGAGGATGAAAAGTCTCTACCCCAGGATGCTATCTGGACTGCTAGGGCATCCTAAACACATCATCTAAGAGGTGTTTGGGAAAAATTAAGTACAGATAGAAATAGGACATTACCAGGAGATAGAATCTTCCCCCCTCCAGAGTAGCATGTCACTCTTAGCCAGAAAAAAATGCCAGAATCTTGATTGCTTGTTTCCATCTGTAAACCTGAATGGTGGGAAGTAGGGAGAGTTTAATGCAGGACCTCCTACTGCAAAACAAATTGCTAGACTGAGTGTATTGGACATACCTTGTGTCCTGCCTATATCCTCTTGGCCCACTTATTTTCCTGTGGTGGCAGTCAGCTATATGAAGGTGGAAGCTAACATCACTTTACCCTTCCCCTAGCCATACTAGTTATCTCATCCAAGGCTTGTGTTCTGAGGGAATGCATGAACCTGAAGGGAGTTAACACCCGTGGGAAAATCCTTCACCACTGGGGGATGGCAGTCAGTAGATAAATGTTGGTCCCTAGGGCAGATAATTCTGAGGAGCATTGTACATGGCCCCTCAGGAAATCTCTAGAAGGATTGAGCTCCAATTCCCCACAATAGTGACAGCTTACAAATGTGCCCTTAATTTGGCTTTCCATCCTCCCTGTTTCACTCTTCCTAGTACCACCATTTCTGTTTCTTGTGATTGCTTTCTAAATTAGACTACCTGTCTGCATGCCATGCCTTGAGGGGAACTAAAATACAAAAAAAAAAAAAAAGACAATATGCCTATCCTACTGTAGAATTGGATACAAGGAACAGAGAAGACCTTTTGACATTCCAAACATACTTGGAGAGAGATTGTCATGTTGGGAAAGTCCTTCTAGTACAAGTTTTCTCATCCTTAGCACTGACATTTTGGATGTGATAACTCTTTATTGTGGGGGGTTGACCTGTCCAATGTAGAATGTTTAGCTGCATCTCTGGCCTCTACCCCCCAGATACCAATAGCCCCCCAACCCCAGTCATAATAATCAAAACTTTTCCCAGATACTTCCAAATGCCTTTGAGAGGCAATTCACTGCTGGTTGAGAACCACAACTCTAGGGGAATACAAACCCATGCTGCGTGTCCAGCAGATTGTTAAGTCTCAGCATGTTTCTCTGTGGGATAATAAGAGGATGGGGGACTTGTGGCTTCCTTTTTGCCTGATGCTGGCTTGTAAATTTCCCTTTCCCTAATAAAGCCCATTTCCCATATCACGTGACATTGTGGAATTCATACTGAACTCTGGCACATGATTGACAGTAGTTCAGACAGTGGTATCAATAGCTTTTATGTGTGTGTGTATGTGTAAAAGCATATATACATATACAATCTCTTCATGATCACCATTTTCATAAAAAGTAGCACACTGCTATGTCATAGGGCCATATCTGTCCCCTCCTCCACAAGACTATGCTGGTTTGTGCTTCTTATAGTATATACGGATACAAATTAATAATACCACCTCACAATTCAAATGAATGTAAGGAAGACCTTTCTTTAGTTTCTTTTTCTTTTCTTTTTTTTTTTTTTGAGGCAGAATCTTACTTTGTTGCCCGTGCTAGAGTGCCGTGGCGTCAGCTTAGCTCACAGCAACCTCAAACTCCTGGGCTCAGGCAATCCTTCTGCCTTAGCCTCCCGAGTAGCTGGGACTACAGGCATGCGCCACCATGCCCAGCTAATTTTTTCTATATATTTTTAGTTGGCCAATTAATTTCTTTCTATTT
>CAUYPO010087194.1:0-11838 GCA_963574435.1 Cheirogaleus major | reverse complement strand
CAGGAGTTCAAAGTTACAGTGAGTTATGAATGTACCACTGCACTCCAGCCTGGGTGACAGAGTGAGACCCTGTCTCTAAAAGACTTTAAATAAAAAAAATTGCTCTTCTCTTCCTTATGGGAGGGGTAGGAAGTGAGCATCTTGCTTTTAGGCAGAAAAGGGGAAAGCAGAGACTTCTATTTGTATGTGTTGCTTCCCAATTGCCTTTAGGTCAAAATAATTCTTATACCTAAGTGGCATATTTGGGGGTGGCATATTTTGATCCCCTTCATGTTCAACAGTTAAGTTGTATATGTAACTTACTAAGAATAATAAAGAAAGATCCAGAAGAAACATGGCTTGAAGCTGTACTTAAAAGACATTACTGGGTTTCTGATTTCTGGAAGGCATCTCACAACTATGTTCAAACACAGTTCAAAGAATGCTCTTAGAAGATCAGTTGCTTAGAATTCTTGCTTAACCTATAGAGCTTAAACAAATTTTCAGGTCAGATTTTCTTAAAGCAAAACTGATGTGTAAGTCTCTGAAATTTTGCCATGCATTTATGCATTGTATTCACAATTATGACATTCTGAGGTGGTCCAGCCAGACTAGACCTTCCAGTAGTAATGAATATTAATATTATTGTGGTATGAGTTATAATCCTGCACATACATGGAAAAAATTCTTGCTATTTTGGAGTTTGATTAACCTTTTCAGAACAGATAGGTTCCATTTATTTTACTGAGCAGTAATTTGCTTTAAAATTTCAAGTGTTTACAAAACTATAAACAGTGAGAAATTGCAACTCAGAAATCCTAGTATCTTGTGTTCACCTGGGTAACAGGAAAGATCTAACCCACTAAACAACACTAAATAGAGTGTGACTTCCAGGAGCCTGAGTTCTTCTACATTCCCATTCAAGGAGAATCTTGCAATCATAAAATCAATTGAGGCTTACAGTATTTTTTTCTGCTATCAAGTGGTTCCATGCCTTCTGCTGTTTTCAGTTTATAAATGCAATGTAATTAGCCTTTCGAAACTATGACACTAAGGAAATGTATGTTTTCAAATGGATCTTGGCATAAAAAGCCTTCATGGATTTGTCTCTGTAATTGTGATCCATTCTCTTTTTAAGATTTCTCTATTGTTTTCACCATTTCCACTGTTGGACACAGAAGAAAATGTGTAAGTGCAAGAAAGAATTAATTCCTTGTACTGTGTTGTTTAAAATGTTGGATATTTCCTGAAACCAAGCAGAGAAAGTAAGATATAAATTTAAAGGCTGATATAACTCCAGATATTTTCAGTGGACACCAAATCAACATTATACATAATCAAAATGTTACTACATCCCATAACTCTTGTTATTCCTTTTCCCAGGCTTTTCTGACAGAAAAACACCAGCTATAATGAATGATGCTGAACTGCACAGTGGTTTTGTGACAATAACAAACGAGGACCAGAGTGAGACCACAAAGTGTGTGTCCACTTGAAGCTGGAGGTTAGATAGGTTTTTAGCAACATGTGTGCCTGGCTGGATTCCACTGGCTGCCGATGCAGTCAACTGATACGATTGCACCACGCGGATGTTAGCTGGCTTGGGTCCTCCATAGCATCTCTGCTCTTGCAATTCTTCAGCTTGTGGTCAAATTGTTTTTCTCTTACTTGTGTACCTTTTGAAAAAGCAACAAATAACAGAACTTTACCCTTGTTTCAGAACTGCTTTGATTTGTAAACACAAGTTGTAGGTTATACCAGTAAAAGATGATTCACTCTCCTCACTTCCACACACACTCGAATCAGTATCTCTCGCCCCTTGTCAGGCTCAAAGGCAGGCTTAGCGTTGCCTGCAGGTCATTCCATGTCTTCTTGGAAACTTGTTTTCTTTGACTCAGTGTTCCCACTGAGCAAGGAATGTCCTTAATCTCTGATGGAAAACAAGACACAGCAGGTATCACTCAGATGACTGAACATCTCCGAATATATAAATATACATGCACTATCTACTGTGCAGAGATATGGAAGAATTTGCTAGGCAAGAAGAAGGCTTCAGGTAGCAAAACTTCAAACTTCAGATAGTAATTTTATGTCTTCACATTCCCTTAAAATTTAGATTAAACAATTTTTTAAATTTTTAGTTTATTTATAGTTATTATGAACTGAATTTTGCCCCCTATTCATATGCTAAAAGCCAAAACCCCAATGTGACTGTATTTGAAAATAGAGCCTATAAGAAGGTAATTAAGGTTAGCTCACTTAAGGTAATTAAGTGAGGTCATAAGTGTGAGACCTTAATCCCATAAGACTGTTGTCCTTATAAGAAGAACAGACGTTAGGGATGTACAAGCACAGAAAAAAGGCCATGTGAGGACAAGCCAGAAGGCGGCTGTCTGCAGCCAAGGAGCAAGGCCTCAAGAGACACCAGACCTGCTAGAACAAAGATCTTGGACTTCCAGCCTCTATAACAGTAAGGAAATACATTTCTACTGTTTTAAGTCACTCACTCAGTGGTATATTTTTGGTTTTTTGTTTGTTTGTTTGCTTTTATTTTGTTTTTGAGACAGGGTCTCTCTCTGTTGCCCAGGCTGGAGCACAGTGGCATCATCATAGCTCACTACAGCCTCAAACTCTTGGGCTCAGTGATCCTCCTACCTCAGCCTCCTGAGTAGCTGGGACTACAGGCATGTGTGACAATACCTGGCTAATGTTTCTATTTTTTGTAGAGACAGGATCTCACTCTGTTGCCCAGCCTGGCCTCAAGTGTTCCTCCCACCTCGGCCTCCCAAAGTGCTTGGATTATAGGTATGAGCCACCATGACTGGCCAGTCTGTGGTATTTTGTAAAGGCAGCTCTCACAAACTGATACATAGTCTAAGTAGGGATTTAACTGAATTTTTTTAATTCTTGGTTTGGGCTTATAAAAATCTAACTTATAAAGAAATTTGAAAAACAAAACCTTTATCCTGTGAATAATATTTTCTACTCAATGATTAATCATAATTCCAAATTGATAATAATGCTGTACTGAAAAATAGACTTTCATATGCATTTATTACATTGTTCATAATACTAACAGGCAGTGCTTTGAAAATATAAAATCCATACTCAAGTCTCATTTATCTGTATGTATGGAGTATGGCAATAGTAACCCTGCAAAACGTTACAATTATCTCTCATATCAATCTGTTTCCAACTGTCCTCTCTAGATGACTTTTCATGGAACTAATACTACTCACTACAGCTTTGAGATTAAGCTAAATAAGTTTATGATGACACACAAAAAATGAGTTAATAATAGTCATCCTTTGATAATAGTACCTGGTATATGTGGATAGCAATAAATCTCTTTATTCCATTAAAGAGATAACCACAGCATCACAGAGAACCCACACCAAAAAGCAGTTTATGGTAGTCAAGGAAGACTCGTCTGTGTGTACAGCCCTACTTGAATGGAGATATTATAATGAATGACTTTCAATTTATCTTCCCACTTCCCTTCGGTTTGGGAACAGAAAAATAAAGTCTCTGGTAGCCTAGTGGGTAAGTTCTGAGGAGAGGGGCAGAAGACAAAGTGAGAGTTGATATTAGAGACCCTTGCTCATAAGGGAGAGCCCTGAAAGACAATTTGTTCAGGTAAACTAGGAAAAAATACGCTGCTCCAAGAACAAGACTGCAAGACATTCCTTTTTTGATCTGACTATATAAAAAAGAGTAAAACACACAGAGGGAAAATCCTTCTTTGACAATTCCTGACAACAAGTTCAATCTCAGAGGGATGTGAGACTGATAAATACCACCTACATGGCTCTAAATAACTCTATCCAAAAACTTAAGTCAAATAAATTTTGGGTTTGCAGTGCATCTAGGTGGCTTGCAAAAACAAACCATCTCTGATATCTCTGACAACTTCTACAGATCCCTTAATCTGGGTCCAAAATAATTCCCAGAAATGATCCATCAAAGAAATTAGCTTACAGGGAAATCATAAAACATTTGATGAAACAGGACATGATGAATAAAGGTCAGGAAAATAACTCATCGCAGAATTAGAATCAAAACTTTTGCAGAGAATAGAATTAACATTTTAAAAATATAAATATTTAATATGTTTATTATTATAGAGAAGTTATCAAAAGTATAAGAGGACAAAGCCAGGAAAATTTGAAGAAGAACCAAATAGAGCTTTTAGAAATAAAAATTTTCATAAGTCAAATATAAAATGCAATGAAGAAAAAAAATTACAACAGATTTCAAATGCCCCAAAAGGAAAATTAGCGTGCTGTAAGGTGTATGTAAAGGATTATCACAGGATGCAATGCAGAGAGACTAATAATGGAAATATAGAGATATTAAAAAGAGGTAAGCAGATATGGGGGTTGGATGGAAGAATCTGAGATACATCTAATAGGATTCCATAAAGTAAGGAGGAATAGAAAAGGGAAAAATTAATAATGGGTGAGAATTTTGCAGAACTGATAAGAGATTCCAATTCTCAGATTTAGAAAGTCTCTCACACAAATAAACAAAATGACAAAAACCCGTATCCAAAGGTATCATACCAAAAGAAGGACAATTAGTATGGTGACTGACTTCTCAAAGCAGCAATGAATGCCAGAAGTCAATGAAACAAAAACTATAAGGCAATGAGAAAAATTGTCAACCTTGAATAGTATTTATAGAAAAACTATGTTTCATGAATTAATGTGAATCAAAATATACACCAATTAACAAAAACTGATGAATTTTATTTACAAAAGATTGTCATTAAAGAAAATTCTCAAGGATACACCTCAGGAAGAATGAAAATGATAGTATATTGGAAATACAGGAAGCAAAAAAGAAATGCTAAACTATTAAATGTGGGTAAATCTGATATATATCGACTATAAAAACAATAGCACTGTTCAAGTAAAGAGGAAAAAAACAAAGCTGAATAGCATACCAGACATCAATAGTATATAACTGTGGCAGAGAGCAGGAATTAGTGATCATGAGATCCATGTAATTTTTCAGAAGAGGGGCACAGATACTGCTACAATTATTAAAATTTATAAAGTAGCTTCTAAAAGAATAGAAGCATAAAGTAGCAAAGAGAAAAGAAACATGAACAAAATGTAGCAGTCCTAAAAGTATGTTAGAGGTGAGAAATCATAGAGAAGACATAAAAATATGAAAAAATAGAAGCTACAAAATACTATGATAGAAAGTTAATCTAAATATTTCTCTGAAGTTATGTTAAATATTTTTTGGCAAAACATTTTCATTATAATGTAAAAATTGTCAGATTTGAATTTTAAGATTCCAATATAATAAAAAGATGAAAATAGTCAAATCAAGCCAAAAATTAATCCAAAGAAAGATGATATGACTATCTTAATATCAGATAAAAGTCTTTAAGAAAATAAATTGAAGAAAATATATTCTAATAAAATTTTCACAGCTAGGAGGATATGTAAATGTTGAGAGAGCTACAAAGAAACTTTGTCATTTCCACCATTTGACTAGAAGATTTTCACACATTTATGTCAGTACCTGAGATTTTATCAGACAAAAACTCAGTGAGACACAGGAGATTTGGGCTATATTACCAACAAACATGATTAGCATTTGGTAGAAATATATAAAGTTCATCATCTGATAATGGGAAATTTTATATCCATGTAAATTTAAAAATGGAATATAAATATTGATTATACTATATCATGAAGCAAATCTAAACACATTTTAAAGTTTCATCCTTATACAATGAATGTTTTCTAAAATGAAAAAAATTAGACAACTATTATAAAATCTTTAAAATAAATTTGTCTTAAACAGTCAAAACTATACTCAATAATAAGACATGGATATGAAAATAAATAATCATGTAAATATAAAATACGCAGAAATATATACCAAAATTTAACAGTTTTAATCATATTTGCATGCAAGAACAGAACCCTACAGTGCATGAAGCAAAAACTGAGTGAACTGAAGAGAGAAATAGGAAATTCAATAATAATAGTGGAAGATTTCAAAGCCCAGCTTTCAATAATGGTATAACTACACAGAAGATCAACCAGAAAATAAAAACTGGGAAAGCACTATGTCCAACTAGACCTTACAGGCATCTACAGAGCAGCCCACCCCAGTGACTACAGAACACGCGATCTTCTCAGCCGCACATGGAACGTTCTCAAGGATAAATCATATGTTAGATCTTAAAGCAAGTCTCAATGAATGTAAAAGGACTAAAATAATACTGTGTTCTCTGACCACAATGGAATGAAATTAGAAATAAGTAACAGAAGGATATTTGGGAAATCAAACAACACACTCCCAAATAAACAAATTTCAAATGGGTTTACTGAGAGCATTGGGGATCCAGGGGCTGCTTGCTGGACGTGGACAGGAAGAGAGACGGACATACGGGGGACACTGCACATACGGGGGAAGAGGAGCCCTCTTACCAAACGGAGAACTGTGAAGTGTGTGGTGTCCATCCAAAGTTTCCATTTAACTGCCTATGAAACAAATAAATTAGAATAAATCACCGTATATGTGAAAAAAAAGAAACAAACAATGCCCTATTCTCTCTCGTTTTATGTATTTGTTTTTGAGTGGGTGAAGACAGTCAGTGTTTGAACGGTAAGCATGTAAGTTCAAGGCAGAAATTTTTATCTTGTTTCTCCAGTTTATAGGAATGTCACATAAGATTTGAAATTTTAGTGATATGAATATGATGTGAAGTATAACTTTTAGCTAAACTTAGTATATATAAAATTGAAAAGTTTATTTTCCATTTAGAGAAAACATGTTGAATAATAAAATTGGCATTGTTAGTATAGACTTCTGAAATACCCTAACTGGCATTCTTCTTAAAAAGGAATGTGAAATTAGTGAACTGACTTCTTTCTTAGAAAATTAAGGTTCATAGAGATCTTTCTAAAGCGCTGTATTTATAAACATAGTTTCTTAAGCCAAGTACATGTTTACAACTCATCTTTTAAATATTGTCTTATGATAGATGTGTTTTTCAAGTAATTGAATTATAGCATACAATGAGACATCCAATTGGAACATATTGTTATGCATTTCTGAGCTGTGAAAGAAAATACATATAATTTTATGGACCAGCAGTTCTGTGTGTGTGCATGTAGGCACATATGTATGTGTGAGTGTTTGTGTGTGTATATCCACATGCATGTTCATGCCCGGTTATACTTGATACTGTGTTCTTTTTCAATTCAGAGTAAAATCAAGATTTGGCTTGTGATGAATGTAACCTACACTTGAATCACAGTGAAAGGCCAAGTGAAATTGCTAGGCATTTGTTTCTGTTGCTCCTTTGAAGTCTAGACTTAGTTTTGGCCAGTGTGAACCTTAATGAGAATGGATCAAGAACAACTGGAACTCATGTGACTTTGCCTTAAGAGATGGTAATCTTCCATAGATCCTGCCTGAGCAGGTGCTCTTCTCCCTACTAAATATTGAGCCTTACTGACTATAATAATATATTTTTTTAAAAAACCCTTTTTCCTCAATGCAAAGAATCAATTAGTATTAGAGTCAGTAAATTAAGACCAAATAATGCAATTGCAAATAGTATACTGCTCTATCAGTGACGGTACCACAAAGTTAGCTTTCTCCAGCTTATTAAAAGCAGTGTGCAAGAAGCTATACATGTATGTATTAAAAGAAGATAGCAATAGTGGGAAATAGGAGACAATGTGACTTGAAAGAGAACGTGTATGTCTTCAAGTAAGAGAAGAGCCAAATACAAGTATCCATGACCTGAGTAGTAAAAGCCCGGTAATGGGCCTTGAACAAGTTACAGTGGGATTCCAGAACCTTCCTCAGCATACGTAGACAGGAGGGAGCAGAGAGGAGAGGAGAGGCGCATGGACACGAGAGGACACGAGGGCAGAGCTAAGATTACCCAGCCACTCCCGGCTAAAGTGCCAACATTATAGTCAAGTATAAAACGATAACAATACCTACAAATTGTATGTGTAGCTTCTTACGTTTTGCATAAATACACAAACGAGAAACAAAAAACCTAATGATTTATTTAATAAAATAGCCAGTAATTCTCTTGGGTTAAAAATCCCAGTTAAAGAATTATAATTACACATGATCTGAAATAACAAGTGTCTACCAGACTTTCAATTGTCTAGTTTTAGGACTAGATCCCAGATAGAGATGAACTACGCTTACTTTTCAAAACAGGGTGAGGTGACCCTGTGAGCAACCCCCAGATGTGGTAAGTTTAATGGCACTTTCCAAATCCCCAAATTAATTAAAATTTCCACAGTTCATACACTTCTCAATATGCATATTAAAGATGTAGGTTGATACATGCTTTAAATTAATTATTGACAAAGGTATCTTTATAATTGAATATAATAATAAACTATTATTTTATATATAAACATTAATTTTATATATCATAACTTTTACATAATAAACAGATAAATAAGCAACTAAAAAGTGTCCTGCTTTTAAATTCCCTATATCTATTAAAAATCAGAAATTTATTCAAATTTTAAAAGCAATCCAAGTTCTGAGAGAGTACTAACTCTCTTTTTATTATTTCTAACCATACTATTTGATTTTTCTAAATATTCTGTCATAATATTTTCATTAATATAAGAACAGAGACAACTTATCTCTGGTACTTATTTTTAAAAAGGAAATTCATCAAAATGCAAAATAATTAAGCAAATCTTTTAGTGTTCTTAAATATTGGAAAAATTATGTCAAAGAATCTCTATAGAGGCATAGGCCACAAAAAGTGTATTAGCTCATTCTTTTTCTAAATTGAGCATTGTTGTAACAATTTAAGAGAACTATTTACTGTTAAATATCACTCAGATGTCCTGAAAAGTTAATATTCTGAATCTAACTAAAAAAATGTTAATTTGCTGTATTATAGGATGGCTATTAACAGAATTGACTTAATGTGTAGGTGAGAATCACAGTTAATTCTCTGTCCCTTCCTTTTATAACTTTCACCTTCAAACAAGAGAGACGTTCTTAGGACTTGAACTCCATCAAGGTCTTGATGAACAAAAGCCGACACGGCGGTGTTTGAAACTCCCACTGACCCTAGAGCTGGAAATAGGTCAGAGAAAGCCCAGGCACCTGGGGCGCATGGAGCTACAGGGCGCCCACTGTCTATGGTCCCCAAGCTCCCCTCACCGCACTGGGCTTCTGGTTCCTGGCTTTCCTCTCAGGGCCTGACTCGGGACTGCAATTCTGTCCTGAACTAAAACACAGGTGACTGAATCCCAGAACTCCTTGCCAAGTCCCCTGCCAGTGCCTTCACTCTTAAAGCCTGTCTCTGGCTTTTGAAATGCCTTAGTTTAATTTGTATGGACCTCCTGAACTGTGATCTCAGAACGTGTCTGATTTCCCTCCCACTGCTGCCTAGAAACTTATGTCACTGTTTTCCCACCACCCTCTTGGGTGCTGGTGCTCGCTCCATCCAGGTAAGTCTGGGGTTAGCTCTGGCCTTTAAATAGGAAAACCTCTTGTCTTGGTAAGGTCTTCCAGCTCCTGACTATGTTGTGCTGACTTCTTCATACCTCCCATAACTGACTACGCAGAACTAGGTTCATGTAAATAACAGCCCTTAACTGACATGACAGGTGGAATATTTGAAGACTGGTATTTTTCAAAGAGTGGCCTCGCTCTTACCCATATCCCAATAAACTACCTATGTTACTGAAATTCTGGTCATAGATTAAGGCAATACTCTTGGATCTATTCCAAAAGTATTAACTTAAAGAAAGGAAATAGTTACTAGCATCCATTATCACATTTAGCATTGTCCTAAGAAAATAAGACACAAGGCATGAACAATTTTATTTATTCATTTCAAATATAAATCTTGAATATCTGCTAGATGCAAGCCTCTGGGCTAGATGCAGTACAAAGAACGTTGATTAGGTGTGATCACAGAATAAGCCAAAGCTTGATATAACATGTGTTTGGTAAAGTGTACGAATATTAAGGATGCCATGAGATGAATTCTTACACATATCTTTACCTGTGTAACTGTTTCCAAGAACAAGATAGAGATATTCACAGCACACCAGAAAGCTCGCTCTTAACAACTTCCCGGTCAGTATTCATCTCCTCCCCTAGAGGTAACTTTTGTTTATATTTCTATCACCATAAATATATTTTGCCTGTTTGAAGGCTTCTTAAATGGAATTATTCAATAGATATTCTCTTGTGTCTGGCTTCTTTTACTCAACATTACTTATCTATGAAATTCATTCATGTTGCTGTGCATTTTTCCATTATATGGATATGCCACAATTTATCTATTTTACTTTTGATAGATATTTGGGTTATTTTCAGTTTGGGGCCATTATTTAATATAAATAAAGGTGCTATGGATATTCTTATAAATGTCATTCAGATACGTACTTCCATTTCATTTTTTCAGGGCTGCCAAGAAAATTAAGTAGGTCTGCTTTTAAAATACCTATTCATTTATTCTACCCTTATTTGGGAGAGTAGACCTCAATTATTGTCAGGCAATGTATTACAAATTAAGATTAATGTTTAACCCACATTTATCTCAAGGAGCTCAACCTAATAGTTAAGGCAGACACCTAAAACACAAATTATTTCCTCCCTTCCTTCCTTCTTTCTTTTTTCCTTCCTTTCTCTTTAACCACTTGAAAGTAAGCTGCAGAGATCCTGTCCCTTTGCCCTAACAACCTTAGCTTGTATCTCCTAAAAACAAGAACATTCTTTTACATATCACAGTGAACAGTGAAAATTTACCCCAGATGCAATACTATTACCTAATGTGCAGTCCATTCCCAAATGTTGCTCAGTATCCCAACACTGCACCTTACAGAAACCCTTCCCACATACCCTTTTTTTTCTTTCTAGGAGGCAAGAGCATGTCACAGAACTCTTCAGCCTTTTTTTGTCTTTGTGGACACTGGCATTTTTTTTTTTTTTTTTTTTTTTTTGGAAAGTATAAGCTTGTTGTGTTTTAGAATATTCCTCATGGGTTTGTCTGATTTTGTGTTATGGTCCCATTTAAGTCATGCATTTTGAGCAAGAATATTTCAATGTAATACAGTATCTTTTCCAGTGCATCATGCCAGATGGCATCTGATATCACTAACACTGATATCATTAACTGATAATTAACATTATTGGTAATGTTAATTTTGCCCTCTTGGTTAGGGAATGTGTGGTAGATAATATATATAGTTATATAATGTTTAAAGACAGAATGGAAAAAAAATTCTGTGTTAGTAAAAATACTTCATCTCTAGTCCTTTCATTGTAAAATATGAAAAAGAAAGTAACAAATTAATAAGAAAAAGCATGCTTCCCAAATACATAACTATTGCTAACATTCCGACTTAAAGGTATATTCTTCAGGTTTTTTTTCTTAAGGGTAATACAGATATACCTATAGATTTTTAGCCTTTACAAAAATAAGATCCCATTTGATGAAATTAGTTTTCTAAATCTTTACAGTCAACATACTTCCAAGGTAATAATTAAAATTCTCAATATTACCGTGATCCTTCATAATATTTCATGCATTTTACTTTTATCTTCATAATATAGAATAAACATATAAAAAAGGAAGAAAATTGAGACATAATTTATAAATCACATAAACATAAATGTGTCTTTTTTGTTGTTATTTGCTTGGACTTCCTTGTCCACACATCCTTTTCATCTTTCACTTGGGATTTAATTAGATCTCCACCAAATGTTGAACTTTGCTTTGATGAATCAGTTATTCTGGAAGTATCAATTGGTCAATTAAAAGTATAAAAAAGATGAGAGAGAAAGGGAGAGAGGAAACATGATATTAGCTAAGAAGCATTAAAA
>CAUYPO010087190.1:0-63905 GCA_963574435.1 Cheirogaleus major | reverse complement strand
GTGATGTACACATATAATGGAATATTATTCAGCCTTAAAAAAGAAATGGAATTCTGACATACACTATGACACTGATAAACTTTGAAAAGATTAAGCTAAGTGAAATAACCCAGACACAAAAGGACAAATATTGTATGATTCTACTTATATGAGGTACCTAGAATAGGCAAATTTATAGAGGCATAAAGAAGAGGTTACCAGGGACTGGGGAGTGTGATAAAATAGGGAGTTATTGATTAACGGGTACAGAGTTTCTGTTTGTGATGATGAAAAAGTTCTGGAAATGGATAGCAGTGATGGTTGCACAATATCATGAACATACTTAATGTGACTTAAAAATGAGTAAAATGGGAGGAGGGGATGGGTATATACAAACATAATGAGTAAGATGTGCAATGTATGGGGTGTGGTTATGCTTGAGGCTCTGCCTCGAGAGGGGAGGGGGGCGTGGGGAATATACATAACCGTAATATTTGTACCCCCTTAATATGCTGAAATTAAAAAAAAAAAAAGAAAAAAAAAAAAAAGAAATATAAGAGGCAGGGCTGATTGACAAATCCCAGAGACGAGTCCCTTGAACAAGAAGCTGAGTATTCCAACCGCTGCCTATCTCCTTTGGCTGAGAAGGAAACTCACACACACCACCCTGAAAGGACAGCTCCTGCTGGGGCACAGGTCGCCCAGGCCTCTCCCTGAGACTTGCTTTCTCTAAATAGCTGGTGTCTGTATTAGCCAGGGCTCTCCAGAGAAGCAAATCCAGGACGTTTATATACGCAGAAAGAGATAGCTTTATTTATTTATTTAGAAACAAAGTCTCACTCTGTTGCCCAGGCTAGAGCGCTGTGGCATCAGCCTAGCTCGCAGCAACCTCAAACTCCTGGGCTCAAGCGATCCTCCTGTCTCAGCCTCCCGAGTAGCTGGGACTACAGGCGCGTGCCACCACACCTGGCTAATTTTTTTTCTATATATTTTTAGTTGTCCAGCTAATTTCTTTCTATTTTTTTTTTAGTAGAGACGGGGTCTCACTCTTGTTCAGGCTGGTCTCAAACTCCTGAGCTCAAACAATCCTCCCACCTCGGCCTCCCAGAGTGCTAGGATTACAGGCGTGAGCCACCACGTCCGTCCAGAAAGAGATTTATTATAAGGAATTGGCTTGTGTGGCAAGTGCAAACTCTGCACTGTGGGCTGGCAGGCTGGAGCCCAGGGGAGCTAATGGCGCAGAGGAAGTGCAAAGGCAGTCAGCTGCAGAATTCCCTCTCTCCTGGGGAGGCTGGTCTTTTCCTGCTATTCAGGCCTTCAGCTGATTGGGTGAGGACCACCTACATGATGGAGGGCAAACGCCACCAATTTAAATGTTAATCTCATCCCCAAATACCCTCCAAGTTGACACATAAAATCATCCACCACAGCATCTTAAGTCTGGTTCCTTAGAAGCAGAGCCTGAGACAGGGATTTGGGTGCGCTCGTTTTATAGGGGGATGCTCTCAGGAGACAGGGAGTGAGGGAGGCAGAGCAGGAAAAGCAGCTACACAAACACGTGGCCTCAGCAGCAGTGCAGCCTCAGCTAGATCCCATGGGGACCTCTGCACACAAACTGCACCAGAGTTGGTCCCACCTTGGAGCAAGGAGCCTGGTGTTCTGGGTTCCCCTGTCTGTCGAGTATCGACTGCTGACTGCCTCAGAGTTGGGGGTGCGAGTGAGCACATAACCTCTCGGGTGTGATGGCCAATCGCATGCGCCAACTTGGCTAGGCTTTGGTGCCCAGTTGTGTGGTCAAACGCTAGTCTAGATAGTGCTATGAATGTGTTTTGTGGATGTGACTAATTTACAATCAGTTGACTTTAAGTAGAGGAGATTACCCTCAGCAATGTGGGTGAGCCTTATTCAGTTGGTTGAAGGCCTTAAGAGCAAAGACTGAGGTTTATTGAAGAAGAAGGGATTCTGCCTCAAGACTGCATCTCCTGCCGGAGTTTCTAACCTGCCAGCCTGCGCGACAAATTTTAGACTTGTCGGAGCCCACAATTGCACAAGCCTATTTCTTTTTCTCTCTCTCTCTCTCTCTCTGTCACTGATTTTGTTTCTCTGAAGGACCCTGACTGGTACACCAGGTACGGGGGCTCTCGTTCAGCCAAGCGCAAATCTTTGGAGAAGGGGTTAGCTGTGAGCCACCAGCAACCAACCCCTCAGCAGCCAGAGGCTGGGTGGCCGAGCCTGGTAAAGGGAAGGTGTGCAGGGCGCCAAGGGTATGTGCTGCGGCCCACCTCCCGAGCCGCTCAGACTCGCCTGCCTCCCACATTACATTCACTCAGTCTGGGCACAGCTTGTCCAGGATTCTGATTGGTCACAACAGTGGGAGCATTTACAAGGGAGGAGTTAGTGGAATGACCACAGCCCATGCAGCTACAATTGGCCCTATGTCTGTTGCCCATCCTCATCCTTTTCCGCTCCGTGGAAGGGGTCCGGCATCAGCAGCTTCCCACCAGCGGCTAGGTGAGCTCCTGGGTGCCACACTGCAGACTCAGTGTCAGTCTTTGTGGCCGGCGGGTCAGATAGCAGCAGTGGCAGTAGCTGGGCCAGCCTTGGAAAGAGGGAGTCTGAGCTATTGGACTCATGCAACCTCCATGTCTGTCACCACCCCACTCCATTCAGGAGCTCACTGCACACGTACCAGAATGGCTGAGGACAGGGGCTGAGTGACCACTGCTGGATGTCTGGTTGTTTGGTCCTTCCTCTGTAAGTGGTCAGCAATGTCATTAGCACAAACGTGCTCGCCCTGTGTGCCCACTCCCCAAAACCCATCCCTAGACCTCCTTGTGCCCATTCTCCCTCCTCCCCAGGCTTTTGTCTTGCTCATCTGCCGTGGCCCTGCACCCAGGCACCCAGCTGGGGGCGAGTGACGCTGACATCCAGCTCTTGTTCCAGTCATCAAGTCGGTGCCCTGGCCCGGGGCTGCATCAGAATTGAAGAAGGGACACGTCTTGTATTTTATGTGCCCAGAAGAGGTGTCTGTCATTCTCTAGCCCACAGGGAGACTTGCTTTGAAAGTTGTTTTCCATGGGGGCGCTTTACAAAATTCCTCCCAAAGGCTCTGTGAGCCCTTTGATAGGGGACCAAATGAGAGGGTCTCATGGTGTCCTCTAAACTTTTTCTCATTTTAGTCAAAAAAACCCAAAATTCTGACTAACCAGAAAGGGAAAGTATAACAGTCTGGGTCCAATCCCAGAGGAAGTTTGATGTACAGGTGAAGTTAAATATAAAGAATTATAAACTATGATTTTAAAAAGCAAATCTAAGATACAAAGAGACTCCATATGGTACCCTAGGGCTGAGGAAGTGCCTGAGGAAGGACAGTCTTGGAAGGGGCTCAGTGTGTGCCAGTGAGGCTAGGCCAGGCGCAGGCACTGGGCAGCCAATGGTGTGGGTGCCGCGGAGCCCAGGAGGTGGGGCAGAGCCCTGCGGAGCGCAGGTTCCCATGGAGCTCTCAGGAGGAGCCCCAGCCACGCTCTGCAGTGCGGGTGGGGAGCAGCCTTCAGCAAGGAGCAGTGGGTGGGGACGCAGTGGGGGTCCGAAGGCAGGGGCCTTGTACATTGTGGCTTGTGCCCCTACTGAGCAGCTTGACATCCTGCTCACGTTAAGGGAGAGCTACCCAAAGGGATGCCGTGGTTTCTCACGGCACATAAATACAGAAGGTGCGTTAGGCCCCGAGAGGCAGTAAATCCATAACATACAGGGCATCCGGGCCTTTCCAGGCCCCACAGCTCTCTCCTTGACGCCATCACTCTCTTAGTCTCAGGCCAACCTGCAGAACGGTCTTTTGGTTTTCTCTGTTGAGTCACATCTGAAGAGACCCCCAAGCCCCCATGCTGTCCTCCCCACGCCCACCCCGCTGCTCTGCAGCCCTGGTCCCTCACTCCCCTCTCCAGGACTGCCCTTATAAAGGTCCTGCCTGGTCTCCATTCTCTTCGACTCCTCCACGCCTCCTTCATTGTCCACCTTTGTCACCCACACGCGCATCCTCGATCACGAATGTACCCGAGTTCTGGCTGGCCGGTCTTGTTGAATCCAGACTCTCCTAGCAGACTTGCAGGGCCTCGTCGTTCGGCCCTCCAGGCGCAGCCAAGCGCCTCCTGCTGCCCCCACAGCCAGGGCAACCTCCTCTGCTCACGTCCCCTCCAGGCCCACCCCTTTCCCATGCCTTGTTCCTGCTCTGCCCTCACCCTGAAGGCCTTTTCTTTGTTGTCTGACTCATCTGTGACGAGATTAGACCCCTTCCTTCACGCAGTCTCCTTCTCATGCAGGATGCACCTGCCCTTCCTCCTGTCTCCCCTCACCCGCAGCCAGCACCAGCCAGTGCAGCCCCCTCAGCAACTCATTCCGTTCCGAGCACTGAGTGTCCTCCCACAAAAACTGTTGAACATCTCGACTATTCTCCAGACTAAGCCCTGCTGCCCCATCCCAGGACCTCGGCATAGGGGCGGCCCTGAGGACCGATGTCTTTTTGATGGGAGGGCTGCTCAGCTGTGCCGCAGATTGGGCAGAATGGGCCGAATGACGAGCCAGTCCTGATATTGGCGACTAACAACCTGCTAGGCCTCCCTGCCCTAGTCCTGAGCTTACGCTCTGCCAGCTGGCTCTGGGCCTGGCCCGGGAAGGGTGCGCAGGCTACAGGAAGTACCTTGTGCAATCCATGCTGACAACTGCAGAGTCACAGTCCTCACCCAGGTCAGGGTGGGGCTGGTGGGGCCTCAGGGGTACAGGAGCCTGGGTGTAACAGCAGCCAATCAGGTCAGGGCGAGACAGATGGACAGACACACACACCAAGTATTGTCCCTGGGGCTCAGCCCAGCCCACTTTGGAAGCTGAAAGGAGGAGGGAGGTCCTGTCAGCCCATAGCTGGCTTTATTGAAATTCCCCAGATGCAAAGTCTTTTCTGTTGTTGTTTTTATTTAACTTGGGCCCCTTCTGACTTTTTCCACACCCATACCCCAAACACAGTGCATACTAAAAAGAAACTGCTCAAAGACATAGGGTGTCATGGTAGCTAATTGCTTAGGTATTGGAATAAAAGGAAATAAACAAAAACCCTGTGTTCAAGACTTGGCTTTGTCACTTTTGACCTTAGTGTTCTTGGGTAAATAACAATTCTCTGAGCCTCAGTCTCTACATCTATAAAATGTGAATAATATTAGCTACTTCGTGGAATTGTGAGGGTAAAGGAAAATATATATGTAAAACATTTGGCACAAAATAAGCATTCAATAGAGGATATACAAAAGCTGTCTGGAAAGTATCCAGCCACACAACCGTTCTCGATATATTAACAATGGCTAGATATTTTCTGGACAGCCCTTTTTATACGAATATTATTAAAAAGAAGAATTTGTGATAAAAATACGGGACACAGAAAACCCAAAACAAATGCAGAAGAGACAGAAAGAAATGGGAAACATTGATGACACTGGGAATGTTTAGGCCTCGATCAAGAGAACCTACTGCAGGGCACAGGATGGTGACTGCCCCAGCGGCCACTCCCCGGAAATGCCCCTGCTCATGCCAAGGCCACACCCTCTTGGACCTACTCCCAGCCAAGGACAGAATGTGGTGGGGTCCTAGTGCCATCCCATTCCTGTGGGATACAGGACTCCTCTAATAGGCAACCTTGGCTCCAGGACTCCTTATCAGCCAGGCTGGAATTTTCTTAGAACTGAGCTGAGTCAGAGGCCATTCCTTCCTTCCTTCCCTCTCTCCTTTCACAGGTATCCAAATGGCATGACAAGCTGCAGGCTCTCCTGCTACTCCTGCTCCTTTCTCTTTCTCATCCAAGTTGTTTCAATAATCTTGCACAAATATCCTATGTTGGCCTCTTTAGTTGGAAGAGAATGGCCAAAAGCGTTCCTGTCTTAATCTGTTTGGGCTGTTAGATAACAGAATACCGCAGGTTGGGTAATTTATAAAGAACAGAAATGTATTTCTCACAATTCTGGAGGCTTGGAAGTTCAAGATCAAGGCACTGGCAGGTTGTGTGATGAGGGCTGCTGTCGGCTTCCCTGATGGCACCCTGTTGCTTTATACTGTGGAGGGGAGGAACACTGTGTCCTCACATGGTAGAAGGGAGGGAAGGGGCGAATTAAGCCCTTTTAAAAGGTTGCTAATCCCATTCATAAGGGCTTGACCCTCATGACCTAATCACTTCCCAAAGGCCCCACCTCTTAATACTGTTGCCTTGGGAATTAAGTTTCAACATGCATTTTGGAGGGGATACCACCATTCAAAACCTAGCAGCTCCTAACAGCCCAGACCCTTCCAGACACCTTGAAGGCTGAGGAGCTTTGTCTCCCATACAGGAATATCACAATACAGCAGCCAGTGGCTGGGAAGCCCTGCTCTAGGCCATAGGCCCCTCCTGCCCTGGCTCCAGGTATACTCCAAGCCTAGCTCTTGACAAAAATACCTGCTCCCTGGTTGGTGGCAGTAACAATCACACTGGGATGGGACCTTGAATCTTCCAACCTCAGCAAGGCAGGGATCTATGGAAACATTTGGGACTCCGCCCTCTAGGTGGCTCCTACACCCCCACCCCTGCCACAGCTCACAAAAGAAAAGAAAGCACAGGCATGTACACATGAGGACACACAAAAGTGGAACACCTCCTCCCAGGCTAGGAGGTGACAGAGGGAGATGAGGCAGATCCATGGAACACACAAGGGGTGAGTCCTATGAAACATCTTGGAAGATCAGGTCCTCCCTTGGCCTAGGGGAGTGTTGAGACCAGAGGCCTGGTTACCCTGGCAGCATAACCTCCCCTCCCCAAGTGTAGCAGCCATAAGCCCAGGTCTGAGCTAAGCTGCTCTGAATACACCTGGCAGGGAGAGGGGAGTGATGAGGACTGAGTCATTTAGGATCAGGCAAGAGGATACTCCTTCTTGGCAGCTTAGAGCAATCAGCACCCTGTACAAAATAATAACCACCACGTACTGAAAATTCCCAGTGTGCCAGCCACTGTCAGCATGTTCCACACCTTAGTTCATTTCAACCTCACAGCAACCTGTGAGCAGGCCTCTGAGAGCCGTAGAGAGGCCTGGCAGCTCTCAGGATAAGAGGCTCCTTATTCTTATATGTGTGCACCCTCAGATCAACTGGTGCAGTGGAAGGGTGGATGGCAGTTCAGTTTGATGGTGCATTTGGGGATTAAAACAAACACACAAGTAATCAAAAAACTCAAATATTAGAATAAAATGTATAAGATACCTAAAATGTCTTCATTATTTCAGATATATTATATAATAATTTAACCTAAATTATTTCTTTAAAAAATTCAGAAAATTTAATGTCATTGAAAATAGTTAATTTTTTTTTTTAATGTTGACAAGGATCTTGGTCTGTCCTCTGTGTCTTTCATCTTGAAACCAGGACTTCTCCTTTGTAATATTCTACTCACTTCCTGTCTTAGTCCATTTGTGTTGCTATAAAGGGACACCTGAGGCTGGTAGTTTATGAAGAAAGGAGGTTTACATGGCTCACATTCTGTGGGCTGTCTGAATGAGAAGTGTGGCGCCAGCACCTGCTTCTGCTTCAGGTGAGGGCTCAGGCTGCTTCCACTCCTGGCAGGAGGCAGAGTGGAGCTGGCATGTGCAGAGATCACATGGTGAGAGAGGAAGCAAGGTGGGGAGAGGAGTACCAGGCTCTTTTTAACCACCAGCTCTGGTGGGAACTAACAGAGTGAGAACTCACCTCCACCCCAGGAAGGGCATTAGTCCATTCATGAGGGATCCACCCCCGTGACACAAACACTGCCCATTAGGATCCACCTCCAACACTGGGGATCAGATTTCAACATGAGATTTGGAGGGGAAAAACATCCAAAGGATAGCACCCCCCTACACACCAAACCCATCATATTAGTAATGGAAAAGATATAAACATAGGTTAATAAATTCATAACCCATGATTCAAAACAAGAAAGGGAACTTTTCATAAGTCAGAAACTCAGAGGCAGCCCTAAACGAAGGAGGCAAATAAGCAGCCTCAGCGGGACGCATGGGCTGCCACCCTACAAGGTGCCCTCCACACCAAAGCTGCCATCTACCTATTCAGTTCCCAGAAGCTGCAGGGTCACTTCAAGGCTGTGACAGTCCCACACCGACATAGCTTCAGCCTCCTCCCTGGGTCCCACACTGCCGCCTGCAGGCCACTACTGCCATTGCAAGGCCAGTGACTCATGGCCAGGAGCCATCACAGCCCAGGGCATGCGCAGAACTCTTTCAGAGATGAGATTACAACCACCAATCGCCAAATATATAGAGAAGGCAGAGCCCATGAAAGAGAGGCAACAAAGAACCTACCCGAAGGAAATCATAGAGCAATCAGAAAAATGCCTTAAAATACATATGTCATTAACATAATCAGATTTAAAAGAGTGAAGACTATTTGTGCAATAAAAACAGGTAGTTTTGGAAAAGATCCTATTAGAGAACTTAAAATGGAAAATGTGATAGTAAAGTTAAACCAAAAAAACCGCAAAAGACAAATCGAGGAGCAGACTGGACACAGGTGAAGACTGTATTCATGAACTGGATAACTATGCCAAGAAAAACCTCAGAATGCAGCACAATGAAAAGCTGGAATGTGTAAAGAGAAAGTTTAGAGCACTGATTCAGATATTCCTATATCTGTTTAATACAAATTCCAGAAATAGAGAATGAAGAGCAATTTTGATAAAATTGGCAGATAATTTCTTAGAGCTTCAAAAAGACATGAATCTAGAAATTGAAAGAGCTCACTGATAATTTTTGAAGTTATACTTTAGAAAAATCATAATTAAACTTTTGAAAATCAAAGTCCTAGAAATTAGAGAAAGACAAATTACCTACAACGGAATGAGAATCTATTGATGTCAGACTGCTCATCAGCACTCTCAGATGCACAAAGGCACTAATGTCTGAGTAAATGTAAGTTTGAACCAAGAATTCCACACTCATCCAGACTGTGATTCATAAGTCAGGGTAAGAAAAGACAACTCCAGACATATAAGACTCAGACCATTTGCCATTCACAGTCCCTCATTAAAGAACTCTTCGATTTTGCACTCCAAGAAGAAAAACACAAAAGGAAGAAAGGAGTTATAAGAAGCAATGGCAAGCAAATAAATCAATAAAGTGTTGTAAAGTGCAAATAAAAGTTTCTATGTTGAAGTTTTCAATACGCTGGAAATAAATTTCCAGGCGGTGGGGTGGGTGGGGAGCAGTGTGCAGGGCAGGAGCGTAGGGAACTGAGAGCAAGCTGAGATGCTTTTCTCATTGGGGACAGAAAATAGAGACTGACTTTTTAAATGGGCTTTTTAAAAATAAATATTTAAGTATTAAAAGCTTCATGAGAGCTAAAAACTGGAAATAACCCAAATTCTCATCAGTAGGGAAATGAATAAACAAATTGTGGTATATCAACATAATTCCTACCCAGGAATAAGAAGGAATGAGTACAACATGGATGAATCCCAAAGGTGTTCCGCTGAGTGAGAGAAGCTAGGCACACAAGAGTATACGCTACATAATTCCATCATGTGGGACTCTGGAAAAGACAAATCTAGCCTGTAGTGACAGAAAGCAGACCAGTGGTCCCAGTGGTCACCTGGGACCAGGGGTAGGGAAATGGACTGGGATGGAACACAAGATAACTTTCTAGGGTGATGGAAATGTTCCATATCTTGATTGTGGTGGTATTTACACATATATGTAAATATGTCAAAATTCATTGAACTCTACACTTGCTCTTGTACACTTACAGAATGCTTAGAATGGATGCATGCTATTGCATGTAAATTTGTATGTCAATGAAATTGTCAAGAGGGACCACCAGAATACTAGAAGCAGAATGCATAGCCTTTGATGCAGCCGAGGGGGAGAGTGGAAGAGACTTGAATCGGAAAGCAGGAAAGAGCAGAGAGGAGAGAAAAATCACAGTCAACATAAAATAAGTGTCCCTCAAGATTCAGGACTTCCTTTGAAACTCCTCCAGAGGACAATTTGTTTGAAACCAAAGGATGGTAAGGTCGGTGGGGAGGTAGAGGTGGGGAGAGACGGTACGGGAGGGAGCACAGCTTTTCCTGGTACTTCAGGGAACTGGGAATCTACACACCTTCAGGGGCCTTGAGGTACCTCCAGAAAATCCCGGGAGTTATTAGGGAGCCCAGGAGAGCGTTGGAGGAGGAGGAATGCAGAGGCACTGGAGGGCCAGAAGGAGGCGAGAGAAACAAGAGGACGCTTCAGTGGTACCAACTTGAACCTGAAACGCAGGTGACGGGCCACACGGGCCTTGCTGCAGAAGCCTCAGTTTCCACGGTCCAGAGGGGCTGAGTAGGGGAGGTGGATGAGGAACATGCCGTGCCGTAGACCAAGCAGAGCCAGCGCGGACATCAGTAGTTCTAACGCTGCCCAGGTGAGACCCATGGCCAGGTCATGTTTGACTCTTCCCCCCAGCTCCTCACTCAGCTTGGCTCCCAGAATCAGTCCTGATGACATTTCCTCATCCCCTAGCTGAGGTCATCCCTGCACCTGCTGACCAATTTCTTGGCTAGAGCACCAGACCAGCCTCCTACTCTCTGCCCTCCCATCCTTTTCTCAATGTCTTCTCAACCCTTTGAGAAGGTCTTGGGAGAGGGTCCATGGCTTTCAGTGGCCTTTCATTAACTTTTCAAAAGTTAAGAACCATTAGAGTTAAGTGTTGCACATCTTTTCATGGTTGGTAGGTGATAAGCCATCTCTTAGAATGTGGGTTCCCATTCATTTATTTGTCAAATATTTACGGAGCACCTAGGCACTCAAGGCACTAGGGATACAGCAGTGGAAAAACAAAAGACAAAAATCCCTGCTCTTGGGGCGCTGACGTTCCCAGGGCCAGAGTCAGACTGATGCTGTTTGAGACGCTGAAGGCTGACTGCAGATTCTAAGCTGTGAATTCTGTGAAATTCTAAGAACTCTGTGAACTCTGCATTCCAAGTTCTAAGAACTCTGTGCAGTTCTAAGCTGTGAACCCTACGAAGGTTCAAATAACAAGTTATTGATGATGGCAGGCACAGCAGTGGTGACAATATCCACAGCAGAAGCTCAGGGGCCAGCCTAGGGCTGTTCCCAAGTAGACCTCTTACTGCTGAGCCCAGAGGCAAAGGCGGTGGGTGGAAACGACAGCAGTGGTGAAGAGGCAGGAGAGGAGAACCAAGCCGCCCCACCTCATGCCACCAAAGCACTGGCTCTCTGGCCCTCATAGCTCAGGTCAGCTGGGGCGCCAGGGTCCCAGGCCAGGCTCTGGCCACCCTCCTCCCAGCTGAGAGCACGAACTAGGGTCTTCTCAGAATCAGGGCTGGTGAGGTTTCCTGGTACGTGTGTCCCTGATTGAAAGAGGAACTGTGACTTTGGTCTCAGATGGCATGTTTGTATGTGAGAGAGGGAGAAGCAGGCCATGCAGCCAGATAGGGCACTCCAGGCTCGGGGGGAGAAGCGGCGAGAGCTCAGGCGTGTGAGGGAGCCTGGCCACTGCAGGGCCCAGCGGCTCCACACCGGGGCAGTGAGGAGGGCGACGCTGCAGAGGCGGAGGCCAGATGAAGAGGGCCTGGGCAGAGCGATCTCCTCCGCACAAATCTTAAATCTGCCCATGCTGTGGAGGCTCTAGATATTTGGAGGGCCCCAGATATTTGGAGGGCCCCAGACAGGTCAGAGGAAATACAAAAAGGTAGAGGAAGACAGAGACTTGTGCAGATCATGGGCTGCATCTGTGAAAGAGGCAGGAACCCAGGCAGGGCTACCTGTACCCATCCCCCGCCTCACCTGGCTGCCCTCCCTGGGAGCTGGCACACCCCACTCGCAGATGCACGTCCATGCTGTGCCTCTAATGGCACACCCACTTAGCTCCTGGGGACGGTGAAGCTATACTTGCATGAGGGAGCAGCTGTACATGTGACCAGAGATTGGGGCCCAGGTTTAAATAGCGAGCACGGTAATCCACAGTGGGCAACTCACAGGGAGACAAGCACTCCCACCAGCTGGAGCCTGGCCACACCGGCCTCAGCCCACAGGCTCTGGGAGGCTGGGCAGAGAAGGGGGAGCTGTGAGGAGAGACAAGGGAGGCCAGAATGCAAGGGAGGGTCAGAGGCAGGACGATAGAGTCAGTGACAGACTGGCAACCCACCCACGGGGCCTCTCGGCATTCCTGGTAGCAGCCTCCAGGAGCTCGGGTGGGGTCCAGTGTCAGGAGGACAGTGGCACCTTAGCCTGCCCCTGTTCTGGAGGGAGTCAGGGAGCTGGGTCCTCTGAGGTCTGTGTTTGGGGTGGGCCCTGCAGCTAGACTGTTGCCTGATTCTGCCCACATCGCCCTACACAACGAGCATGGCTCTCTTCTGCCCTACCTCCCCAAGAGCCCCTGCAGAGAGGTCCTGCCCATTTCCCCCCAGAAATGCAGGTACAGTCTACAAGCACTTTCCATGGCCTGGGGGCCCCAGAGGCAGGTCCTATGGAGAGGGGAAGCAGAGCCCCATAAATTTCCCCAACTCCTCCTCGACTGCCCCGGCCAGAGCCCAGCTCTCTCCTCCTGTCACAGTCCTCTTCTGCTGGAATCAGCCCCCAGCCCTCTCCCCAGCCTGCCGCCGGTCCAGAGCCAGCTGGAGGGCGTGCCTCACAGTCTCCACGTTGTTCAGAACGTTGTATCGACTCAGGGCCACCAGCCGATCGAAGTCCCGGGGCTCGTAGGTGAAGTTCATCATGCCGTAGGGGGTATCTGGCCCATTGATAGCAAAGTCCCCAAAGGCCCTCTCCTCAGCCGTTTGCCGCTCCACACCTGTGGGTGGGGAAGCAGAGGAGAGGCCAGGCTGGGGCACTCTGTGGGACTGGCTGGCACAGCCCAGAAGCCTCGTTGCCCCAGGACATCTGGCTGGCTCCACGTGGGCCTTGCTTGGACCCACATCTCAGCTCTCAGGCCCCTCAGGAGGGCATGGCCCAGTGTGAATGCTGAGGTCCAGGAAGCAGTGGGCAGCAGTGGGCAGCGGAGGCCCCCAGGAGGCCCGTGGGAGGTATGCTTTGGCACATTGTCCTGGACTGCAGGGCATCCACGGTGAGAACAGCATCCTATCACCACCCCGGGGCTTTGCAGGTCAGACCCAGGCCCAGAGCTTCCCCTTACCTGGGGCCAGGTGTGTTCGAAAGGTACGGTTGACAAGGGGGAAGTGCAGCACAATGGGCGAGCGGGGGTCATCGGCCTTGGCAAACAGATAGCACTCGCGGGGCTCCTGCAAGTCCTCAGGGCCCACCTCTATCCGAGGGAAGGGGATTCCTCGGTCCTGGCAGTACTTCTCTGTCATCTGTAAGACCTGGGCAGGGAGGCAAGCTTCTGACCCTGCCTGCCCTCCACCTGGCTCTGCCCCCCACCTGGCTCTGCCCCCACCTGGACTCACACAGACCCCGGCTTCAAGGCCAGTACTGCCTCTGACCAGCTGAGTGACTGCAGGCAGGTGATATCACCTTTCTCAGTCAGATTCTTCATGTGTAAAATAAAAATGGAGTTAACTACCCAGTGGGGCAGTTGTGAAGATTAGCAACAATCAATAATGATCAATAACCAATCTAGTGCTCACCGTAACTACCACGGCCTTCCCTGCTCCAACCCCTCTCTGCTCCGTTAGGGGCCGATTTCCTTTTCACAAGGCCGACCCTCAATGGTTACAGAAGGTCAGTGTCAGATGAGGGAGGCTTCGTCAGTCCTCCACTCCCACGCTCTCATAGGACCCAGGAGGACAGGGAGGAGGCCAGAGAGGAAGGGCTGCCCCAGCAACACAATCAGAACCACATCTGATGGCAGCACCTGTCCACTGGCCTACAGAGCTTGAAGAAGTTGCTGCTAGAGTCTAAGGGGACCCCGATGGCTCTGTTGTTGCCATAGTAACAAAGGGACAGCAGACCTAGGCCCAGCCTAGAGCAGGGAATTCTATCATGGAGGGGCAGGATCTAGAACAGAGGGTTTCTTATGGAACAGGTTAGAAGACTCCCGAGGACCCTCTGTGGCCTCCTCTTCCTATTCTCTCTCTCCCATAATCTCCGCAAATCTCCCCTCCAGCTGGGGAGGCCTGTGCTGTTAGCAGAGTTCAGAAGGTACCCTGCCACACACACAGCAGAACCCAGACTGTTCATGAAGGGTGATCCCCACACGCCCAGCCAGGCCCCTCCGCAGAGCCCTCTCCTCCTCCTCCTCCCTTCCCCTCTCCACTCCCCCACCCCACCGCCCTACCTCACCTCAAAAGGGGCTTCCAAGGAGTAGTCAAAGGACAGAATGAGGTCCACCGCTCTCTGGGGCAGCAGAGCCAGTGGGAAGGGAGAGTTGATGGCGAAGCCTCCGTCCACCAGGTACAGGCAGTCCCGCATGGGGGTGAGCTGGTTGGGGAAGGCGTCCGGGTGTGTGTCTGCGAGGTGCATGTGCACACAGGGACAAATGCGGTTGCTCTTGCCAGCTGCCCCCTTCTCTTTGTATCCTCATTCACACTCTCTCTGGAGAGTTCTCTCTCCCTCCCTCCCTGAAGGCCTTGGGCTCTCCCACCCCAACCACTGGGCCTGGCCTTCCACCTTCCAGCACAGTAATCAGAGAACTCCCACGTCAGCCCTGAGAGCAGCAGGGGACCACCACTCAGTGCCCTGGACTAAAGCCAGCATGGGCCCCAGGGGACCAAGGCACAGGCAGGAAGGGGACCTCACCCACCTCCGCCCAGGGCAGAACCCACCTTTCCAGGCCACGAACTCCCTGCTGGCCACGTAGTCCTTGTGCAGGCAGAGGCCGCGGGTGAAGTTAAAGTTCTGGGCAGAAGTAAAGCGGGAAGTGAATATGTCCAGCACGGCTTGGGAGAAGGGGCCCTGGGGAGTGAAGAGCCTCGTTCGCAGTCTCGAGGGGTCATGCAGCTGGAGCTTCTGGCAGTCGTCTAGGCAGGCGTGGGGACAGTAGAATGTAGTAAGGAGTGATGTCCTCCTTTGTCCAGTGACCCCCCCCAGCTCAGGACCCTCCCCTACATGTGTGCCCTCCCCACATCCCTCTTCCTCCCCCACCTGCCTCCCAGCCTCTGACCACTGCTTCACAGAACCCCTTTTATATGACTTTTTTCACATCCCTCATGTTTTGAGAGTTACCTATGACACTGCATTTATTAATAATTTACCTCCTACCTTTTGAAAATAAAGTTATCTGTACAATTCCAATCAGAATTTCATGTATTAAATGGTAACTAAGCAGCTACTATGTGCCGAGCACTGTGCTAGGATGAGGATGCAAAGGTGAATGGGGCCTGGCCGCAGCCCTCCAGGCTTGTGGCTTACTTGTGGGGGAGTGCCACATAAAGAGACAATAAATCATAACAATGCCCCAAGAGACAGACAACAATGAGGATGTGCAAGTGGTCCCAGGGTATGTGGCAGTAAGACCCTCAATCAGCCTGGAGGGATGGAGTGAAAAAGAGAAGCCATCAGACAAAAAGCATCTGAGCTGACTCATAAGAGCAGAGCAGAGGTTACCCTTGGGGGACAGGTAGGAAAGGTGTTCTGTGCAGCAGGGCTCTCGTGGGTCATTGAAGGATCAGGCTGAAGGGGAGCCACTGAAGGGTGTGGACAGAGTGGCAACCACACCCCCCATGCTCCTGGGCTGAGTGGAGCTAATCGGAGCCCAAGCAGAGAACTCAGAGCTGTGCTCTTATCACACCTCTGGCATCCAGAGACCCTGAGCTGGAGGTCGTTTCCTCAGGACTTCCCTGAATCCAGTGGGACAGACAAGTCCTTCGCCATCCCCTCCCTCGTTCTTCATGCCTCTGCCAGGGCCCTACTGCTGGAGGGCGGTGTGGGAGGGGTCGGGTCACTACCCTCACCTGTGATGTTTACACTGCCTCTGTGCCACTCCAGGAAGCCCAGGTTGGAGCCCGCAGTCTTCAGGAAGATCTCATCCAGGCTGGCTGCGAAGGCGCTGCCCCACACTCCTAAGGAGACAGACAGGACCCCACCCCATGTCAGGGCCTGGGCCTCGCACCTGTCTGTCCCCAGCCCTCCAGCTGAGACTCACCCTGCAGGTAGCAGATCCGGGGCTCAGGCCGCAGCTGCAGCAGCCGTCCCATGAAGAACTCGGAGCCGAAGAGCTCCGTGGGCACATAAGCCCCATACTTGGGAAAGCCGACTTCGTAGGGGGTGAACTCACACCACTCTGGGGGCCCGAATGAAGGGAAAGTCGCCAGGCGTCTCCCACCAGGGCCCTCATGCCCAGGCAGGAATCAGCCTTGCCAAGAACAGGTGGCAGCCACCCCATTGTGCACCAAAGCCCCTGTGTGTGGTGCCTCCCACTTGTACCCGGCTAGCCCTGGCCCCCACAGCCTCCCACCGCCCACCTCCACTAGCTCCTTCCCTGGTCCCCACACCCAGGCACCTGCAAAGTCTTCCCCGCTGATGTTGGTGCGGACGTTGACGCCGGCATAGATGGGGTACGGGTTCCGACCCTGGCTGACCGCCTCCTGCTGGTCAGACAGCTTGGCGGGGTTTTCCTGGGCGGGAAGGAAGGGAGCCAGCTTGGCCTCGTCCCGGTGGTCCAAGACCAGCACCCGGCAGGCTGTGGTATGCCCACAAGAGAGACCTGGGGTCAGCAAGGCCAGCGCTGTGAAGACGAGCTATGCCCTGTTACCACACAACAGATTTTCCTCCCTCTAGGCCCGGGGACTGTCGCAGGAGAGGGAGGCACACCAGATTGTAAGGGCCAGTTTCAGGGATAAAACGGCCTTAACAAAATATTTATGATTACGTAACTAATTGCTACAAGTCTGTGACTAAAACCAAGACTATGGTAGCGTGATACTTATAGATAAATTAATTTTATAACCTTGTTTTTGGCATTTGGTTTTCAAGTATATTGCTTAAAAGGTTTTAAGGAGTTAATGAGTTCTTGTCCACTCCCATTCCCACCTGGCCCAAAATGTTTAGTTGGCTGTTAGCTTTTATGGCTCTAAACCTCTACTCGGCCATAGGGGTCCAAGAACTTGTTCTGTAAAATTTGGATTCAGTCAAAAGGCCACACTCAGGGATCCAGAAGGCCGCATGTGGCCCCAAAGCTGCAGGTTCCTCCCACCTGGTAGATGGACCTAGGGATAATAGCCCTCCACCCCATCAGTGATGAGACAGAATGCAGTTTGGCCATCGCTGCTGACTCTGGCATATCTCTGCCAAAGCGGGGGACTATAAAATAAAAAGAAAACTCTAAGTCCTCTGCTAACTGAATGGACCCCTCTCAGCCAAGGGGACCCCAGAAACACTTTACAACTGAGTTCCCAGCCATGATGGGATGGGAGAGACATACAGCACAATTACAAATGCGTTATTTCCCTTCATAAATACTCATGATGCCTCCTATAGCTTGTTGAATATGTATATTTGACCACCCTGCTCCATAAAATCTCCTTTTGTCTGTCTTTGAAGCACATGGGCCTGGCTTCTGGCCAGGGCTCTGATTTCCAGCGTGTTGGAATGGCTTCCAGGCTCCTCCTACCCTTTGTAAGAAATAAAGCTCTCCTTTTTCCAAAGTATAACCCTCATTAATTATTTTAGTTAACAGGAGCCAGAAAGGTGACATGATGTCAGCCCACCCTGGTGTGTCACCCTTTGCCCCCAGGAGAGCCCAGACCTCAGGAAAAGGTGTAAGCACAGATCTTAGCTCGAGGGGTAAGGCAGAAACAGCTGGGGTGGGCGAGGATGGAAGGAGTAGAGTGGAGAGGAGATGTGTATTTACTTCTTGCTCTTCTCTTACCTCCTGATACAGGAAATACTCCACAAGGAGGCCCCAGAGGTCAACGAGGGACACACTTTGGCCACTGCGCTCCCGGACCCCCAGTTCCTGCGTGTAGTATTGTAGCTGCTCTGTGGACATCGCCCCCAACTTACTGCTGCAGACCCGAGCCTGGGCATGCTCAATGGGGCCCTGCAAGGCCACCTGGGACCAGGCCGGGTCCTTGTAGAGTGTGGAGATGCACCTGGGAATGGAGGGCGTACCTTGAGTTAGGGACAGGGAGCACGGCAGGCGGGGGAGGGACGCAGGAGTCTGTGAGTGACCCCTCTGCACCCCCCTGTTGCCCTGTACCCTCACTCAGCAGGGCCCTGGGGACTCAGCCTCTTCCTGCCCTCCCAAGCCCCTTGGAGGCAGGATCCTAGCCCCTCCTCAGGGACCCCATCAGATTGCATGTCACGCCACTGCCCTTTGGGGCTCTCCTTTATTCTGCGCCATGCCCCATCTCACTTACCAGGTGGACCCAGACACCCCGCTCAGATAGGTCACGGTGTCCAGGAAGCCAAGCTCCTGCAGCCCTGCCAGGCTGCCATACAGGGAAGACATGGCTCGGGTTCCACCCCCGGAACCCAGCACAGCCACCACAGGCACCTGCACAACAAAAATGCTAACTACTACCACTGTCGTTTCCACATGATTGCTTATAACACATCAGACTTTATTCTAGGAGCCTTGCCTGTATTATCTCATTGGATCCTCACAGCAACCCAATGAAATCCCCATTTTACAGATGAGGAAATTGAGGCACAGAACGGTTAAATAATGTGCCTAAGATTAGACAGCGTAATGAGCTATCAAGCCCAAGCAGTATGGCTCCAGAGATGTCTCTTAACCATTGTAATAGCAGGAAGGTATGTGCCTGGAAGATATATTTGATTCACCCAAAATAGCTAAAAGCAGGTTTCTCAGCCTTGGCACTACTGATATTTGGACCAGATAATTCTTTGTTGTGGTGCTGTCCTGTGGGTCATAGGATGTTTAATAGCATCCCTGGCTTTTGCCCAGTGGCTGCCAGTTGCATCCCTCTACATCTTCCCCAGCCCATAGTGACAGTAAAACATCTCTAGACATTGACAAATGTCCTCGAGGAGGGGGAAATGAAATTGCCCCCAGCCGAGAGCCACTGAGCCAAAGTGACAGAGACCAGCAAGCAGTCTGGACTCGCCCCCAGACACCACAAGTGAGCAAACACCAAGGTCCTTTTCAGGGTCAGAGGTGCCCAGGGGGACCAGATTTGAAGCTTTTGGGCTGCTCAGCATTTCCACAAAGGTTTGGCTCATTCTACCCTAGACTTTCAGTTTCTTTCCCTATCCTCTTTTCTTCTCCTATCTTGAGAAAATGCTCCCTGGCCACTGTTCACCAAGGGCACTGATGCTTCTGAGTGCTAGATGAGAAAGAGCAGATCTCTAGCACAGAGTGGACATGTTATTGGCTGAACAGACCATCTAAGCTCGCTCGGCTTGTCAGTGCTGGGCAGCGGCTCCATCTCCTTGGTACACATGCAGCCAGGAGGAAGCCACCAAGCCTGATCCACCACAGGTCTCTCAGCACTCCTGTCCCCTGCTGACTTCTCCATGCCCAGATCTCACGGACCTTCCACCTCTAAATCCCTTTGACCACTGTTATGGACCCAGTTGTGCCTCCCCACCCCCTAATTCATATATTGAAGCCCTTTCCCCAAAGTGACTATTTGTAGACAGGGCCTATAAGGAGGTAATAAAGGTAAAATGAAGTTATAAGGATAGGGCCCTAATCCGATAGAACTGGTGTCCTTACAAGAGGAAGAGACACCAGAGAGCTGGCTCTCTCTCCACGCATGCACAGAGTAAAGGCCATGTGAGGACACAGAAGGCTCCATCAAGAAGAGAAGAGAGGGCCGGGCGCGGTGGGTCATGCCTGTAATCCTGGGAGGCTGGAGCAGGAGGATTGCTTGAGGTCAGGAGTTTGAGAGCAGCCTGAGCAAGATCCTGTCTCTACCAGAAATAGATAAATGAGCCAGGCATGGTGGTGTGTGCCTATAGTCCCAGCTACTCGGGAGGCTGAGGCAGGATTGCTGGAGCCCAGGAGTTTGAGGTTCCTGTGAGCTAGGCTGATGCCACTGCACTCTACCCTGGGCAACAGTCTCAAAAAAAATGAAGAGAGGCACCATCAGAAACCAACCCTGATGGATGGAACCTTGATCTTGGACTTCCATCCCCTAGAACAGTGAGAAAAATAAACAACTGTTGTTTAAGCCACCCAGTCTGTGGTATTCTGTTATGGCAGCCAGAGCAGACTAAGAAGACATCCACCCTTGGCCAGGGCTGCTCCACCCTCGTTCCACATGAGGTCCTGACTCTCCTGATTGTACTCATCAGCTCAGGTGATCAGGCCAGCTCCCTGCTTCCGACGCTCCCATGCTTCCACTGGGCTTCCTGTCACCTCTTGGCCATGCTAGTCCTTTCAAGGCAAGAGTGGCCCTCAGGACCAGATGGAGCTCCTCCTCCATTCCATACCTGGCCAATGTCCGGAGCCTCACTTAATCCAAGCACTTGCTGCAGGGCCGTGGACACAATTTGCTTCCTCTTGTCCAGAAACTCCTGCTCCCCGTCACTGAGGTCAAAGCCAAGGCGCAGGTCCAGGTCTCCAGAGCTGCCTCAAGTGGGGCGGGGGCGGGGTACTGGTTGACTGTCTGGTGGAGGAGAGCCTCAGGCCCAGCCCGTGTTTTGCAGGAGCAGGCCCACACCCTGAGGAACCCCTCGGAAATACCCCAAGGGACTTCCTACCGGCACCAGCACTGGGGAGGAGAAGGCGCCACTCCCACGGCCTGAGTTTGGTGGGCAGGAGAGCAGAGCATGCTGGGGTGTTTCCCCACACTTCCAGCCCAGCCCCAAGAGGCCTTCCGCTTGAAGTTCCACCTCACCTCATTTCCACCTTCACACTCAGAGCCACGTCCTGCCCCTGAAAGAGATGGCAAGCTCATCCCTGAACACACTGAGTGGGGTGCTCTCTGGGAAATGGCCTCCCCCTGCAGCCCCTTTGCTCGGGTAACTCTGGCCCAGTGTGGACATCATGGCTGAACCCCGGGCTAGCTGATCTGCCCTGCCTCTCAGGCCCTTGCCCCAGCCCCCTCTTGGTGGTCACAGAGCACCCTCCAGCACCCAGGCAGGGCCTTACCTCCCCCAGGGCCACGAAGCACCGCTCCTCCCGGCCTACGGGCAGAGAGGACAGCGGGATGTCCCCCTCGCCCAGCTTGCTGCTCTGAGCCTCCAGCTCCTCATTCGGGCCACTCTGGGAGGAGAAAAGACCCAAGGAGCTCTCCAGCGTGGCTCTGGGACGCTCCTCTGGCTGAGCCAATTCTATGACCCTGCCCTTTGTCCCTGGTTCACTCACCTGTAGAACCGTGAGCTTCTCCCCCAGCTCCACATCCAGCCTGGAACTCAGCACCGGGTTCACGTGGAAGGTAAAGGTGGGTGGGAGGCCTGGCTCCATGGGAGGCTGCAGGGGCAAGAGCTGCGGCTTCTCATAGGCCCCGGGTACTGCCAGCTGGAGCTGCCTAGAGCCTGAGAGCAGAGGGCCCAGGTGAGGACCCAGGTGAGGGTGAGTGTGGGTCCGTGCATGTGCGGCTCATGATGGCAACACCCAAGAAGCAACAACTCTGCTCTTCTCTTCCCCTGGGAAATGCCAACTCTTATCACCCTACTCACTCTCAGCCACTCTGGTCATGGGGAAAAACATCATGAAGGACTCCTGGGGTCCTATAACCTGTCCTGGTCAGAACTGGGGCCCCGGAGGAGGGTGGGAAACACACAAATGCCTAGGGAAGAGGGAAAGGCAGGGAACAGCGAGGGAGAGGGCCCCGCCCATAGCCCATGGGGTTGGCGGTTTTGAGATTATTATATTAACTATATAATGTATAATTATATAAATTTATATATTCATTATTATATTAATTACCAGTTTTCAACTGGTGATTTCCCTCATCTCTTACCTCCATTTAGGCTCTGTGCTCATTGCCTTGGAGGAGGTTTGTGGCCAGAGAGAAAACAGAAATAGGCTGCAAGCCGTTCTGGCTTTTTTAAGGGAAGGGGCTCGCAGAGGAGGTCGAAGGAGGAATGGGATTCGTGGGTACAGAGAGGGCGTCCATCCTGGGGAAGACGGAGGGCCAGCTGGGCCAGAAGATGAGGCCCAGGCCAGGAGGGTGAAGGGTGGGCCTCTGGGCCAAGGAGCGTCCTGCCCTGCTTCCCAGCAGCTTTCTGGGGAGGAGACCAGACCCCAGAGAGAAATAGTTCTGTGTGACAGCCAGGCAGAGGGGACCACAGGCAGCCTCACAAGAGTCCCTGACCCCAAATATGACAGGGAATTAACAGAAACCTAAGGGCACAAGGGTGGCAGATACCAGAGGAGCAGAAGTCCAGATGGGGTCCCAACCCCCACAGCAGCTCCTTGCTTTAGATGAGACCCAGGAACTAGTCATAACCCTGAGGCAGGAGGGACTTAGGGAAAATCAGGAAAGTGACATTTCAGTCACACCAAGGTTTGTGGACTGAGATGGAAATGTGCCATTTGTAAGGAGAAATGATAGAATCTTTGGTTAAGAGAATGGGCCATGTAGTGTCACAGACCTGGGCTTGATCCTGGCTCTACTACTTATTGGCCATGTGACCTTAGGCAAGTTTCTTCTTTGAGCCTTGGTCTTGTGAGTTAAAAGAGAATAATAATTGTACTACCTTACAGGATTGTTATGAGGATTACAAGATAACATGTATGTAAAATGCTTAGCACAGTGCCTGACTCAAAGTAAGTGCTCAGTATTACCTGGGCAGGACTCAGACTGTCAGCACTGGGAGGGACCTGAGCTGTAGCACAGCCTCCACTGCAATCCCACATCTGGATCCTCCCTCCCCACCATGGGTTCTCACTCTTTGCCATGTGACCCCTCCCACTAAAGAGGCTGGCTATATTCCCAGCCTTCCAACTTGCAGTTCAACCACGGGACCTGTTTTGGCCAATAACATGTTAGTTAGCGGCCAGGATGTGACCAAAGGCTTGCTCAGTTGGGCTTGCTCTCTGCACCTCTGCTGATGCATTGAGAACATGCCCAGGCTAGTCTACTGGTCCCAGAAGGAGGATGAGAGACACATGGAGTAGAGCCAGGCCACTCCCACCAAGCCTGGCCTTGATTGGCCAAGTCCCAGCTGACCACCAGATCTGTGAGTTAAGTAAACATTTCTTGAATGCCACCAAGATTTTGTGGGGTTTGCTTTGGTCACATTAGACCAAAGCAGTAGAGCAATAGTTGGACCGATACAACCTCTATGCTTGAACACTTTCAGGGACAGGAAATTCACTACCTCCAGGGCAATCCATTCCATCTTTGGTCAGCTTTGAGCAGTGAAAAACTTAGGAACTTCCTGCCCTAGACCCATCTCCTTGACATCAGCAGCCCCAAGTCCAGGAGAGAAGGCAAGACCGAAGGCCTCCAACCAGACTCACCATACTCTCGACGCAGGGCCGTCTCATCTCCCAAGAGGGTGCCCTGGACTCTCAGACAGGGGTGAGCCTGAAGAAAACAGAGGTCTGTGGGAGCCAGACAACTCACAGGGCCCTTCACAGGGCACCAACCACCACGGAGGGAGGGAGGAGTATCTGGGGCAGGGTCCGGAAAACAGCCATCCCAGGGCCTCATGGGTAGGAGTGTTCTGTAGCAGGCCCCCAGGTCACACCAGCCCCCAGGACTCAGGGAAGTGGGCCCTGGTAGGGAAAGGGGAGGAGGTGAGGGGCCTTGATAGTGGCTACTTGGGCAGTCCTTGCAGCCAGGACCCCACATGAGTAATGTGCCATGCACAGGTAGGAAGGCTGGTCCTGGCTGTCCACCCAAGTGCCAGGCAGCTTCTTGTCTATCTCTGGAGATTCCTCCCTAGTACATCTCCCCTCTGAGAAGGGGTTGAAGGTCCTTCAGAGCATGACAGGCTCAGTCATGGACTCCTTGCAGCCCCCCGGCCGGGGACAGCCCCAAGCTTGCCTTCCCTACTCACCACCAGGACCCCATTGGTGATGACTTCAGACGCAGGCACCTGGCTGCAGAGGATGAAGGGCTCATGGGACATCTGTCCCCCTTGGGTTGGCTGTTGCAATAATAATGTGACCAAAGCAGCTGGAAGAGCCTGGGGAGCGTGGCAGGGGGAGCGGATGGGTGGACCTGTCGTCCAACATGCAAATGGAGGTTGAGACAAGGTTAGCCCCTCTTAGGCCAGGCCTGCAAGGCCAGAGTGGGACATGGTGACTGGCAGCTGGGAGCTCCCATGACTCAAATCTCTGAGTCTCAGAGTAAATAGGAGGGCACTGGCTCTGCCTGGACTCACCTCTGCTCCAGAACAAATTCCACCTGCAGCTCTTGTGAATCCTGCATGGAGAGAGCACGGAGCACTGATTTTTAAAAGGCTCTGAAAGCCTCCAGGACTGTCCCTTACCCCAAGCCCTGCTCAGCTCCAGGGACTGGAAGGGGATACTGTCATTGTGGCTTGTCAAGGACACAGGAGGGGCAGTGGCATCTCCACACAGAGCCTCATTCATTCCAAAATGTGTGCTATTCGCTGCTCTAGACACCGAGTTCAGTGGGGGCTGAGACAGACAACATACTGCCCTCAAGGAGCTCACACTTTGGTTTCATAAGAGGAAGAAGTGCTGGAGGGAAACCTTGACAAGGGTCAGAGCTGCGGGATGGCGTCCTGGAGCCCCGTCGTGGCGGCCCTGTGCCAGGCTCCCTGCCAGCACGGGTGGGCTCACCTGGCGGTCAAGAGGGAAGGTGTGTCTGTGGGGTTCGCCACACTTGAGGCTCCTCAGGTCAAATAGGAGCAGGGAGAGCTGGTCGCTGCCCAGGACATCCTTGTCATAGAGGGTGAGCTCCAGGACGTTCTGGGAACAGGGCAGGCAGGAGGTCGGCGCTGAGGCAGGACAGGAGGGCAGAACCTGAGGAGCTCCCCTCCTTCCACACAGCCCCTGCCCTGCTGGCCTCACCTTCACAGCGCCATGGATCTGGTAGTGGAAGGTCTCGTTCCACTCGGGGTTGCTGCAGTTGGCCACTGTTCTTGTCCGGGCAGGGCTGGGGGACGCCGTGGGCAGCCACAGTTGCACGTAGCAGTCGGCTTTGGACACTGCAGGTATGACAGGGGAGGGGCCTCAGCCTCAAACTCTTATTGGAGGAAAGGTTTCCTGGAGGAGGCTGGGGAAAATGGGAGGGAGCAGAGTGGGGAGAAGAGGCTGCCCATGTGGTATGGTGGGGTGAGGAAGTGGGGGGAGAGTTTTGGTGTCCTGGACTCCATTTTAACCAGTTACACCTCTCATTCAACTGAACAGAAATCCTGCAGCGGCCAGTTGGAAAGATCACGTGACCACACAGACTATTGAGTAATTCCCGGATACTGCCTGATTCCGGCAATAAAATTCTCTCCCTGCTGAGCATTGGCATGGAAAGCTCCAGGGGAGCAGGTGCTGGACCTGCGGCGACAGCTGGCCTCACGCCTCACCCAGGGAGGCACTTCCTAGACTCAGGGAGGAGCCCAGGGTCTACACAGCTCCTGCCTGCCCCTCACAGGCTGCCTCCCTCACAGGGCCAGCGCCAGCCCCCCCAACACACTCACTCTCATGCACACACTTATATACACTAACACACGCACACTTACACAGAGCTGAGCTCTGAGGAGGCCCAGGGAAAGGAAGGGGAGGAGTGGAGATGGGATCACTTACACAGGTCTGTGTGCTGGATATTTCTGGCCCTTAGCACCTTCACCTGGAGGTCATAGTATGGGTAGGTTTCCCGCTGAAACAACAGAACTCCAGGACTCAGTTCCAGGGAGCCGGCGTGGGGCCTGGTCCCCTCCCTCCAGTGGCTCCCAGCTCCCATCACAGAGCAGCAGCCTGGCACAGGGTCACTGATGTCGCTGTGTGGGGACCAGGGAGAACTTGCCAGAGCTCAGGAGTTGGAAGTTCAGCACCTTTGTGATGTGCCTGGACCCCAGAATCCGTCAGGCTTGGGTTCAAATCTAAGCGCCAGCAGGGACTAGCTGAACTGTGGTTATCACGCACCACAAACTTGCTGCCCCCGTCAGGCCACTGGGCCCCACTGTAGCTTGGGAGCTGCAGTGAAAGCTAGAGTAATGTGTTTGAGGAGATTAAATATTAAAAGAGAAAGCTGTGACCCACCCCACCCACAAGCTCCCGGACAAAGCCGAGAAGACCGCCCAGGTCAGTGGGCAGGTGAGCAGAAGCCAAGAGTCACCCAGCCTATACTGGTCTGATGAGTCGCTGAGGAGATCGCAGCCGGGCTCAGGAGAGATAACATCAGGGTGCAACTTCCTAGGAGTGAAACTCTTCCTCACAATCCCAGCAGGCTCCTTATTCCTTCTCCCTACAGTGGGTTCTACAGTCAAACTAGAGCATTCTTGGCAAAAAACACTCAACCAGACAAGTGTCACATGACCTTGCTCTCCATTTCCTAATTGGAAGGGATTATTTTCAAGAGCCAAGGTCTTGGCCAATCTCTCTAACTTCTGCCAGGTCGTCTGCAAGAAATAGGTCTTGCCCCAAATCAAACCCCAGTGCTGGGGCTGGCCTTGGTCCTCACAGAGGACTGCAGCTCCAGCCCAGGACTCCTCTAGCCCACCTTCCCAGGTAAGATCAGGTACGTTACCCGCTGCCACCGAGGACCCCTCTTCTCTCTCTTCCACAACAGCACTGTCCCCAGGAGGGGCAGCCCCTTGCCAGACAGCCACTTTGGCCAGAGTGCCCAGAGCATGGCCAGGCAGCCAGGCCCACCAGAGAGCCCTGCCCGCTTTCCAGAGCCGCCCTGTTCTGTGGCTACACACGCTGCTAGCTCAGGTCTGACAGGTAGCACTGGGGTGGGGAGGGTGGAGCTGCCTGCTCTCCTGAGGGCTCAGCACTGGGTGGCCCGTTGGAGTTGGAGGTGGGGTTTGACATGCTCTAGGAAGTGGCTGGAGCCTAATTTCCTCAGGCAGGAGGCAGTTCAGTCCCTCTCCAAGACTCTTGGAGTCTCTGGTCAGCACCCTGGTTCCCAAACCCACCCTCTGGTTATCACTGGGCTGGCTTGTGAAAAATAGAGGCCTGAACCTCATCCTCCCCAGTCTGAGTGCATGTGGCCAAAACCTAAGTGTTCGCATTTCCAACAAGCCCTCTGACAGAGTCGGCCCAGGGAACGTTAGCTGGGCAGCGCCGTACCGGGGACTAATCTCCTTCAGCTGTCAAAAGGCCTAAACCAACCACCTTCAAGTCCCACCTTCCCCACGGCTCTTAAGTAGCAGGCAGCATGGGAATCTTTGGTTTACTGTTCCATCTGGACTCAAAAATGGTTCTTGTTAGGTTTATTCCAGGTGGGAACCCGAAAACTATGTATAGGACAGAATGTGGTTAATGCAAAACTTAGGCTTATAAAACAATAGCCATAGGAGTCTGGGGAGTCCCTGGACTTTGTAGATCTGGCAGATGGCTACAGCCAGCATTCCTTCCCCCTCCCTCCCTGATAGAGATTAAGTTTATCTCTTCCTACTAGATCTGATAGGCAGCTGCAGCCAGCATTCCTTCCTCCTCCCTCCCTCCCTGATAGACAAAGTTATATCCCTCCCCAGCTCTCCTTATAAGGACGCCAGAGCATAAGGATGGATACGACTGGGGCAAAGGGGTCGTAGCAGTTGGTTGTTCGAAGAACTTACTACAAACAGCTGATCTGCCCACCGTCCTCCGCTGCATGTAGCAGGAATCAATTCTTCACCTGCCAGTTTGGCCCAGAAACAAAGAACTGAACAGGGCAGGTGGGAGTGAGTCGGCTATTCCTGTTTATAAAAATCCTCACTAAACACCCTTCTGTGCTGACTCTCTTTTCAGACTCAGCCCACCCGCACCTGGGTGAATAAACCAGCCATGTTGCTCTCACATAGCCTGTGTGTGAAATGTGTCCTTTGGGTCATTCATTCACCCTTTCAGTTCTCACCTCTCTTGGCCTCCTTCATTTACTCCCTGAACACTCAGAGCCCGCTGCATGCCAGACCTGTACCAGCCCAAGAACACAAAGTGAGGAGGGCCTGTCTACCTCTTGAAGAATTCCCAGCCTCGTCACTCCCTGCGGCTTCTGCCCAGGCCTCTCCCTAGGTCGTGTACAGAGCACACCACAGTGTCCAGGTACGACAGGAATTTGGTCAGGTGGCATAAATAAGGACAAACAGAAAACAAGTCTGCCAGGCCTTCAGCTACTACAGAAAGGCTTTAGAGACACCTCTTCTGACCATTGTAGACTGCAGGCTGCAGACAGTATGTGATGTTCCCTTTTCTGTGGATCACAACCATCTCGATGGCTGAAACAGGCACATTCTCCAGTAAGAGTAAGGATCTCTGGGGCAGTGAACTGCGGGAGATAGATCTCTGTCCCTCTACTAACATTCAGTCATCTCTACACTCTTCCCAAGGCCTAGCGTCACAGGCTGAAAAAAACATCCAAAAAGAGGTAATTCAACTCCAGAATGAACCACCTGGGCAAGTTCAGACCAGAAACTCCCAGAACAAAATGGAATGTGACTGCCAGTGGCCAGGCCCCAAGGGAGGGCCTGTTTCTGCTTAATTTAGACTGTGAAGCCAGGACCTGGGCTGGGGTCTCAGAAATGGGAGTCCAGCCGCCTTAGTTGTCTCTGTGAATGTGTGCAGGGGACCTGTGGATCCACATCAGAGCTCAAGTGGGAGGGCAGAGAATTGGCTGGTGGCAGAGCCAGGCTTGTAGTCCAGGGTCCTGACTGATGTGCTTTCTGGGCTGTACCACACTCTCTCTGGAAGTCATCTGCCCCACGCCTCAACAAAGTCATGAGTCTTAGTTCCAGATATTTTCATTCCCAGAAAACTCAGGATGACGACAGACAGCTCAAGAGGGGGGCAATACAGAAGGACCTTGCCTTCTTGGAGCTGGCTAAAGTGGACCAACACTTCGCCACTTCTGAGAGACCCCTGGTGTTTCCTCCCAGTCGACATGAGCTGCAGGAGAGGCCCAAGGCCCTACCACTGAAGGGGCAATGCTCATATCCTCTAGAGTTCCAGTGTGTTCGGCAGGACCTTGTGATGTGAATGTTCTCTATCTGTGCTATCAATACATCAGCCATTAGCCACACTCGCTGCACTGGGTGGCACACATCAAGACATATGTAATATCCAGCCTAGAGGACAACAACAACAAAACCCAAGACACACGTAACAGAAGTACTCTACTGACATTTTTTCTTAGTTATTGATTGGCTTATTCTTCTAATTCTTAGCTAAGTTACTATCCTTTCAGGGTTGTTTTCCTCAAACTCCATAGGATGGGGGAAAAAAGAGATCCAGACAGGCTTGGTTTCTTGCTTTATTGGGTTTATTATGAGGAGTGGTTACGAGATCTCCATCTGTCCTCATTAGAGGGCTTCGTCTCCGGCCTTCTGCATCCCTCTGTGGAGGGAGAGTCTAGGGAAGAAGAATGGAGTGTGGGGAACGGGGTGTGAATGTGCCAGAGGGAAGAAGACACGTATTCCTTATGCTATTGCTTCCAACACAGTTCATGAGAGAAGACACAGCCGGCCAGGAAGGCGGGATCGTGTGGTGCGGGAGTTCCTGCCGTGCAGTGGAGGGTGGGCCCGGAGCTTCCCTGATGCTCCCAGAGGAAGTGCAGTCCCAGCTGGCGCAGATGTGGCCACAGGCAGTACTGCTTCTTGTGGGTGTAGCCAGTCAGGACAGTGGCTTTTCTATCTCCACACACTGGTCCATGGAACTCTTATAAGTGCTGCCCAGCCGCAAACTCGAGCACAGTCCTCCATGTCAGTGAATGGTGCTGACGTTACTCACTCTCTCTTCAGACGCCCCCAGACAGCTCGCCTGGGGGCAGCCCAGTCTACTTACCACCAGCAAATCGGCCTGGAACACGGCACGGTGCCGCAGTTCACAAAGGACAAGGCATGTCAAGGACAGGCCACTAAAACTGTCAGTGTTGGGCACCATTACCTACCCTCACTCCGTCTGAAGACACTGGGGCCACAAGACTTGGAACCTGCAATGAACCCAGGGAGGATGGGATGCAGGACCACACTCCTCATGTGACCCCAGCCTGTAGTGCTAGCGACTCTAGCCTGAGCACCTCTGGCAGGGTCCCCTGCAGTGTTTGACAGATGTGGCGGTGAGTTATTTTCTAAACCCGTGTGCTGCAGCTCCTGCCCTCCTGCGTTCTCTCTGCTGTCTCTGAGCACCTCGTAAGCACACCTGGCATCACATCTTGCCAGTTCTTGCTCTGCTCTATCCCTGCGTGTAGCGGAGATCCACCTTCCTACGCTATCCCAGTGTAATCCTCCAAACCCGGCAAAACAAAGCTGGGGAACGATGGTTGTAATGTTGTAAGGCAAGTGAACAGAAACTGGCTGCAAAAAGAGAAAGGTGCCCAAAGCACAAAGAACTCCACTCGCAAAGACTGAACCAACCGCCCAAGCGGCTGGTGAGTGAAGCAGAGCAGGTGCCCTGCGGGTGTGTGCCTAGGGGACCACATCCCCTGTGCAGTGCCGGCCCCTCCTCAGGAGCTGTGGTCACACTTGGCCCGAGGGTCCACAGGCCCCTTTCTAGGCAGAGGATGGTGCTCCCTGGGCATCCAGGCGTGGAGTGTAAGGAGGGTCTATTTACAACACTAGCAATCAACTAGCAACGGATTCCTGGGAACTGAGACTTCCTCTTACCTTACCTTGTTTACACACTAGCCATGCCTGGAGTTATGGAAGTGGGAGAGAAAGCCCAGATGGGGCATTGAGGGGAACATAAATGGTGAGAAAGAAAGAAGACTGGAAACTAACGGGGTGAGCAGGGAGGCTGCCGTGGAGACACAACGGGCACCACACAGAAAATGAGCCCTTCCGTCTACGCGGCCAGACTAGCTCAAGTGCTGTCCTCTCACAGGACTCTCCAGTCAGCCACACCGAGGGGTCCTTGTGAAGCTGTGCACTTACCTTAACAGAAAATAGAATAGAAAAACCCTCAATAAACAACCTTGTGGCTACAAACGCTTGAGACAAGGTTCCTCATTCCGGTGACTGGTGTGCAATGGCAAGACGGCGTACCTCCTCTTGCCTAAGTAGGTACTGAGTTCTCTGGAATTGCCCACAACATAATGGTTATGAGGTATTACTAATCTCTTTTTCTATTAAAAAGCTGGTAATGCCAGACCATGAGTCTAATTAATTCAGAGATGTTCCAGGGCGCAAGATAGCCGGTAGTGTCCAAATGAGGAGACATCTGGTGGTGGCAGCCCACAATTCTAAGGCCAGGTGCTCCTTCACCTTTCTGGGAGAGCCAAGCTGTCCATTCGCTGAATCCCTGGGATGCTGGGCTCAGGTGTCAGCTGGGTTTACCTCTTTAGAACAGAAGTAGTGCACGACCACTCCATTGGGGTATCTTGCAAATGCACTGCAGAGAAGGAAAATGGCATGCGAGTGAGGACTAACTCTAAGAGACCACTTCTCTGGTAGTGGCCCCTTTCTTCAGAAGGGAGCTATCCCAGAAGCAGCCCACCCAAACCTCAAAGAACAGCCTGCCCCGTGGTCTCCAGATTTCTGTAGTCACTATCTCTGGCAAATAACCAGAGGATGAGGTGCACATAGTCAGAATGCATGAGGCTATTTCTTATTAAGAAATCAATGCAAAACACATGGCAGATGGGCAGTACACCAGCGCATGGCTCAGCACTGGCTTACTGAGGGCAGACAAGCTCAGCAGAACAGGTTTCAGGCTAATTCTAACAAAGGTCAGCCAGTTAGGTCTCCAAAAGGAAAGGATTCTTCCAGCCCTATGAGAAAAAGGACAAGCCGTTCTCCAGTGAAGGAAAGGGAACTGACCACAGTACAGGTGGTCTTAGCACAGTATGAGGCTGGCTCAGGATTTTACTCAAGTCATGAGGTAGCAGCTTGAAAGATCTGTCTTCTTTCAGAGGCTCATCCTTAAAAAATAAGGACTTTCTGCCCACGTACATCTTTTACACACCCACTGGCTACATCATAATTTCTGGCTGCTGGGGGGGGGGGGGGACAGCTTTATGGGCAAGAATGCAACAGCCCTAGGCATACATTTCAGGTCTTTACCTTCTTCTCCAAGCCTAACACCAACTGACAGCATGGACTGCTCGCTGAAGGCTCAAGAACTAGAAGTGGTCAGGACAGCCAGCAGCTGTGCTCCACCCTCTTAGATAAAGGGCAGAAATCCATCCAGAGCTTTCCCCAACCCAGTGAACCTCCATGAGAGCCCAGATACAGCTCCGGTGAAGAGGAGGCTCACCTGTTCCCGATCTTCTTCTTACACACCATGCATACTTTCTCCTCTGTGATGATGCACTTCACTTGCTGGTGTAAAATCCGCTCTTCCTGGACCTGGAAGAACAGGGAGATGGGGGCAGAAGCTCCATCATCTGGCACATAGAAACAGAAGGCAGAAGCCAGCACTGTTTCCTCTCTCAGACTGCACAGATCCCCCTTGGAACACTGGCAACTAAATAGCAAGATGGCTACTGGATCGGCTTGTGCCACGCTGTACAGGAACAGAAGGCTCCACCTTGGCTGGAATGGAACATGTGGACACCGTCTCACATTGAAAAATAAAAGCACACCCTAGAGTTTGGAAGGCCCATACCCTCAGGAACTCTGCGTGGAGAAGGTTCTTGAGCACTTGATTGAACCGTTTCTTTTGAGCATTTTCCTCCAAGACCTTTTCCAGAAAGATGCGTATGTCATTGATCTGAGTGTTTGCTGGCAGAAGGTTGAGGGCCTAGGAACAGGAATAGAGATGGGCACAGGGTGAGGTGAAAACAGGGGACTGAGGAAATGTCTGAAGCCACAGAGCTCTTGGGCCCTAGTCCCTCTCCGCATCCCTGTTCTCATTCAGTGCTCCCTGTAAACACCCTCCACCTCCCCAGGAAGAACCCCTGACCTTCGTGGTGTCCAGTTTGCTGTGGTGTAGCTCCAGGACCTGCAGGGCAGCCTGGAGGTTGGCCTGTGGCTCCAGCAGTTCCAGCTTGATGGGCCCCAGGCAGTGAATGCTGGGGGGCGACAGGTACATCCGAAGCAGGGACAGATACACCTGTCTCATACAGACAAGAGCCATGCACATCAGGCTGGCAGCCTCCCTCCCAGGAGCCCCAGCACTAAGCACGCCTGAAGATTAGAAGGCTAGTCTATAGTATCAGCTGTCACAGAGCATTGAAACTCCTCGTTTTCACCTTTTAAAATTTTGGTAAAGTCAAATAGCCACTGAAGATGTGAATTAAGGATTGTTTTTTCCCCGAGTAAAAAAACCAAATGCCTGTGTTTGTTTAATATCATATCATTTATAAAATTTGCTATTTGCTAACACTGCAAAATAACTCAAAAAATTCCTCATATCCTTTGGCTTTGAAAGCTAAGACCTGGTCTACATTTTGGAAGGTAGGGATTAACCCAAGGTGAGATGCTATATTTCCTACTGGGACCAGTATTCAGCATTCAGCACTCTTAACATTTTGGGCTGGACTGGATAGTTCTTTTTTTTTTTCCCAGACAGGGTCTTGCTGTGCTGCCCAGGCTGGAGTGCAGTGGTACAATCAGTCGTAGCTCACTGTAACTTCGAACTCCTGGGCTCATGTGATCCTCCCACCTCAGCCTCTCAAGTAGCTGGGACAACAAGTGTGCCACCACACCTGGCTAATTTTATTATAGAGACAGGGTCTTGCTTTGTTGCCTAGGCTGGTCTCCAACTCCTGGCAGCAAGTAATCCTTTCACCTCGGCCTCCCAAAGTGCTGGGACTGCAAGTGTGAGCCTCTGTACCTGGCCTGGGCTGGATAATTCTTTTTTGCTGGGGCTGTCCTGTGCATTGTTTAGCAGCATCCCTACCCTTTAGATCCTAGCAGCACCCCCTCCCCTCAGTCATGACAATCAAAAATATCTCCAGACATTGACAATCCAATGTATATTCTAGACTTAGCACATCACAACCACCAGATGTTCCTCCTCAATAGGCTGACCACATAGTTTATTATACAAATCACAACTCTTGAGAGTCAAGGGACAGGAGTGCTATTAGTAATCACAGGAACAATAGATGTAAGCCATAACTTTCCCAAGCAAACCAGGTGAATGGTCACCCTGCCTCTCCCTCAACACACACAGGCAAAATCAATCAGCACTATGACCTATGTTCTATCTTATTTTGCAATTCACACCAGTGCCACCCACAGCCAAACCAGATGGGATGAGGTATGCAAAGGGGCAGGGAAATGCACACGTGCTCCCTGGCTTGGAGCCACTACTCACATCTTTGTTGCCATCTTTATTTTGGTCATAGTGTTTGTGGCAGTACCTGCAAGACAGAAAGTGGTAAGAGAAGGTGAGGGGGCCACATCTGATGAGAAGTGATGAGCAGGCCATCCATAAGCAGCCTAAGGACAGACAAAACCAGGGGCCGAGACAGGAGGCAATTCTCACTCCTGCAGCAGAATGTGGGGAGATGGCCTTCTTAGCCCCTCATCTCTCTGGGGGGCCTGCTCTTAGACCCCTTGTGAGGTAGGATGACACCAACTTACTCCTCAGCCATCCTTGTATCCTTCAAGATGTGGACATAAATGAAGAGAGCTTGTTCATGTTTCCCCATGCGCCCCAACAGGAGAGCTCGTTCTTCTAAGAGGCCTAGGAGGAAAAAGGAATACAAGTAACCACCCCCGCCACTATGCAAGCACAAGGTCAGGGACTAAAGAATGGACACTGGGGCAATATAAAATGGAAGAAAATATTATTTTTATTAACTGGGATTTTTTGCAAAGAGAAAATTATTAAAATTTTTAAAAGGGAGGAGGAAGCTAAGTAATGGGTACTTTATTGCATCTTTTGTTGTAACCACTTACAAACTGGGTAAGAACACTCATTCAACAGCCCAGTACATAATAAGCTAAGTGCTTCACGAAAGGTGAGCTCTTGGTCTCAGTTCTCCTGGAGCTTATACATCAGACAAATTATGCCACAGTACAAAAACTGCTAAACAGTGAACTTGGCCAAGAATGTGTTCTGAAGCAATAAACAGGTTGCAGCCTGGCTATCAATTAGCATGTGGTTCATACATAGAAAAGAGATTTCTCTCAGTTACGATAGAAAAGTGAGTCTTCAGAGGGGACAAAATAGGAGCACTGACCTGAAACACCCAATTTTTCCCAGGCCCAACTTTGTGGAGAGTTGGGGAACTAGCAAAGGGAAAGATCGGTTTTTGCATTACCCTCAGCTGCAGTGGCTTGGGCCCCAAGACAGACACTCACCATCAAAAGGGAAATCGCAGATGAGCCGGCCTGGATCATAGTAGCTGGAAATCTCCAAGAAGTTAAGGAGCTTTTGCCGGTATTCGCCTAGCTCACCCTCTTCCTCTCCAGCAGCGACTGGAGTTTTGCCTTTAAGGGAAACCAAACTGTACATAAGATGCCGTGGGCCAGCAATGTGGGGTCCTCAAGAAAAATTAGGGATGGGGTTCAATGATGTCCCCACATGACCAGAAAAGGCCTCCAAGGTGGTGTCCAGGTGGACTTCTTTTAGTTCATGATCTCTACATGGCCCCAAAACATCAGCTTAGGGTTAAAAAAACAAGCTGAATAGAGAAATACAACGGTAGGAAAACCTGTTTCTTATCAGCACAGCTGTCATCTTAGAGACAAATCTTTTCCTTTTGCCCTCCTCCAGGAATGACTCAGTCACTCAGAGACGCCTGCATCCAGATAAGAGCTCCTGGGTCTCATGTGCCAGGCCTGGGTCACTTAGCTCCCCTGGCTCCTCTAAGGAACTTTCCGCCCAACTGGGCAGGGGATAGTGGGGCCTGCTTCCCCACACCACACAGGGCCCCAGGTCTGTGCTTGCCTCCAAGGCCTGGGGCCAACCGGCTTCCAGTGAAAACTGGTACCTGCAGGGAAAGACAGGAGATACTCCTTCATCAGGCCTTGCACCTTCTCACAGTACAGCTGGATCAGGCAGTTGTGGAACCGAGAGCCCGTCTCCTCCCACACGTGGATGATGTGTTCCTAAGGCGAGATGTAGGTCTTTGTCACTGGCACCCTCCACGTTATGACCTGGTCTCCGACAGTTTCTCTCACAGTTTTTAAGGCCCAATAGGTCCCATCCAGATTATTCCCTAATCACGCTGCAGAGATTACCAAGGGATAGCTCTTCCAACACCACCAAGACATTTCACAATGCAGCCCAGTAATAATGTCAGAAATTGTTTGCTCAATTTCCAGTCTAAACTCCTTTTATTAATATTGTCCCATGATCCTCCAAACTCTCACATCAGCCCAAGTAATTAGGGTTAAAAGTTTGCATTCTGGTACTTAAAACCTATTTTATTGTTCTGTGGTCACAGTTGAGTTTGGTTGTACAAATGTGGCTTTGAAATTTTTTTTTATAACATCATTCTTTTATTGCTCTGTACTTTTACCTAAGATGTAGAAAGTATCATCAAAAGTAACATGTCCAGCTTGGTCTACTGGGATCTCTTTCTTCAGAAAAAGTTGAAGTACCTCTTTTCCTTACATTCTACCAATACCCAAGTGACACAAACCCCAAATCTGAACAGCCCAATAACTGAACCACACAGTCCTGGATCCTGGCTTTAAAGCTTTTTAGTGCAGACCAAAGACTATCTTACCAGATAAGGAATAGCCAGACCCTTGAAATTCTCTATTAAGAAGCCAAGCACTCGATCACGTGGCAGAGACTCCACCTCTGGGAGATCTTCAGTAAATATCTGTCAAAACAAACCTGAGTTCCAGAGGCAGAACCATCCGGCTGCAATTCTGCCAAACACACACAGGCGAGTGTGGGATCAGACAGACAGATGTTTGGAAGGAGAAGGCCATACAAGAAGGCATCTGGAGGTTGTCAGGGTGTCAGAGACTAGGCTGCAGGCCTCCAATGCCAATGCTCTTTCTAACAACTATGTTGATGTCCCACGTTTCCCAGCCCACCCTTCCAAACACCCAAGAAACCGCATAAACCCATCCTCCTCTCTATCTACAGATATCCCAAAGGCAATCGGGACCAACTGTGATACCAGATAAATCCAAGGGACTCTCGTGACCCACCTTCAGGCCATCTTCTGGGAAGTCTCTCAGCACCCACACTGAGTAGGAAAAAATCAAATGCAGGTTTTCTGTGCCTAAAGTAGGGAAAAGTAAGATTCATCAGCAGTTGAAGCCCATGGCACTGGGAAGGCAGGTGGGCAGGTGGCCCCAGAATTCATTTTCCAGACAAGGCAGCTCTGCCCAAGCATCTGCCACTCAGGGCTGCTTGGCCCTACTGGGCTGGCTCCAGACCAAGGGGTGTCATGGTTTGACCACTGAGGGACACTAATGCCAACTGGAGGAATGAAGCTGACTCACCACAAGGGATGGAGGGGAGCGACCAGCCAGAATCAGAACCAGAGGGAGACCAGGTCACTTGAACAGGAGCCCTTTCCCACCCATCCCCTTTCAAAAGCTGCAATTACCCAGATGTTGTAGATACTGCACTGTCCTCTCGTGGCCTTTCAGAGGGGAGTTTGCTTTCTTGGACTGGTCCACCAGCACCTGCAGAGCTGGCCACAAAGCCCGAGAACAAGGTCATGAGCCCTTCCCCAGAGGAGACTGATCTCACCTCAGCAAGGTCCCCTACCAACGTACAGGAGACCCTCCCAGATCCAAGAACCGTGCCCCCACCTCAGTCACCTTTCTCGTGGAGCCCTTTCTTCTCATATAGGATTATCAGCTCACTGTACTTGTGAGCCTTCTTCAGCACATGCTCGCTCTCCTCGATGTGGCAATGATTGTTCTCCAGACGCAGCAAGGGGGCCACCAGGGCCACATTTGTCTGTAGGAGGAGCAGGACTTCAGTGGAAACTGCTTCCTGAGGTGCCCCACCCCTCCCTAGCCCAGGCCTGCTCTAGGTGGAAAGGCCAGGGATGTAACACAAACAAGAGAAAGCAACCAGCCCTTTTTCAAGATGGCAGGTAGTTGCTTTTAGAGCATTTATACCGTTTTGCATGATGTGTTTTAATGTTCTGGGGAGGAAAGAGGGGATATCTTCTTAGAGGAAATATTGTCCCTGTTATCCTTTTAGCACTAGCCCCATCTGACCAGAGAAGAGCCCACTGTACTATTCTGGACCAATATTTTGCCTTATCCTCTTAATTCCAAGAGACTCACAGGTATCAGGCAGAGACTAGGTGGTTCCCAGCACCACAGATCTCATGCTCACTAGCAGCAGGTCCCCAGGTATAGTGCTCCCTTTCAATCTCCCATAGTTTCAGGGGAGGGGGGGCCTGTGGGCAGCCAAGTGCTCAGGTAACTCACATGGAGGTAGCACTTGAGCAGGGTAGTGTCAATGATTTGTAGCAGCTTCTTCTTGGATTTGATGGTGGGAGTGCCCTCCATGAGTGGGGAGGTGCTAGACTGGTGATCAGAGTCATTCAGCTTCTTTACCAGTTGACTTCGTTTCTGTAAAGGTCAAAAATATGGGTCAAGGCCAAGAACAAGTTTTCCTTTGTCACTTGAGCTACTGAGTAACTCTGAATACTTCCAAATCAGCTCATGCCTATCAACCCTGGTCTCACATTAGCATTCAATTTTTATCAGAGATCAAAATCAATGACTGCCAGATTGCTACAGATAAAATAGGCACTGTGCCAGGCACTTTCTTAAACCAATAACAAATGCAGGTATTATTATCTCTACTTTACAGGTGAAGAACACAAAACACAGATGTTAGATAGTTCATAAGTGGCAGTCGCAGGGTTCAAACTGAGGTCTGATTCCAAAGCCCATGTTTCAATTTTTAAAAAAAATCAACTTTACTAAGGTATAATTTACATAAAATAAAATGTACCCTTTTTAAGTGTACTGTTAGACGCACGTTGACATGCATATAACCACCACCTCAATGAAGAAACAGAACATTTCTATCACCCCAGAATGTCCCCTCATGTTCTTTCCAACCCCACCCAGCCCCCACCCACTGATCTGCTTTCTACCACTGGAGATTCATTTCTGCCTATTTAAGTGGAATCATCCAATGTGTATTCTCTTGTGTCTAGCAAATACCATGGTCTTGCTCTGACACCTCTCTGGCACAATACCAGTGTCAGTTCACTTCACACATTCCCAGAGTCAGGGAAGAAGGCCAGAGAAGAATGCATGCTCACCTTCCTAAAGCTAACATATTGGCAATGGAGGGCCATTCATAATGCCACAGGCTTTGGGACATATTATACCCAGGAATCTTTTTTTTAATTGGCATGGGGCTGAGAAGTATGTAGGCAAAGGCAAGTTTACATCCTTGTAAGATACCTGCCACATCTGTGTACCAGTCCCAAGGCTACCTGTGTCTGATCAGATTTGTGGGTACCCACTGATCCAGAAGCTGAGAAGAGAAAGCAGCATTACAGTTTTTCCAGCAACACTTCTCAGGGCCTACCCAGAGACCCCTTACAAATGTCTGCAGAACACTAAGAGGAAAAAATACTAATAAGGTCTCTGACTCTGAATGGGTATGCAGGAAATAAACAGCAGCCTACTGTGACTGAAGTTTCGGGTTAAGAGGCTTTAATGCAGATGTCAGTCTTAGTGCTGACTTTAAAATTTTACTTATTTATCCATAATAGTTAGATTGAAAAAATTTTAAGTCTAAATAAATACCTAACCAAAACATGTTATAGAAGAATATTTATTGACAAGGAAGGACTTTCCCAATATAGGGCTAAATTTTTAAAAAGTAAGTTGTAAAACTGCTTTGGTTTATTTATTATAAATAATGGATATCAAACTATTAGTTGACTATTAGTTTGATATACATTATTTACAATAAACAAACCACTAAATAAAAAAAAGCTAGTTCATAAGTAGATATAAAAGTCTAGATAGACAACACTAAAACATTAGTTATTTATTCTCTGGTGATAGTTTTCAGTGATTTGTATTTCTGCTTTGTATTTTTCTGTGTTTTCCACATAAAGCAGGCATTTTCCCCCAAATTATGTATGTTACAAAAAGTTTGTTTTAAAAAACCTTATTCTCTTTAATTAACTGAAATTTATCCTTTTTAGTTTTTGTAAATTTACTAGGAATTGGGTGTGTTTCTTAGTATTAGGATTTGGCAAAAAAACAGCTCAATGGTACTGTTCAGCTGGAAGCAGAAGAAAGAAACTGTGCCCCATACAGACTTTCCATAGCGTCCAGGCATAGAATGAATGGCTTTGCATTACAGAACGCCCTCTATTCCTGGCCATAGAGAAGTAAGTATTGGAACTCCCAGGTAAATTCTTCTGTATCCCTCTGTATTTTACCTACCTGTGTCAGGTAGTCAATCAGAGCTAAGTGAGCCTTCTCCAGTTCAGCCCCTGAGAGCACAGGCAGCGGGTTCGGATACTGCAACTGCTTCCTGTAGTCTGTGGGCAGCAGGTCGGGGTACAGGCCCATCACATGGGTGGGATCTACAGGGAAGGTAAACATGATTCCTCTGGAAAGGAGCCCAGTAATTTAAAGATAAAACAAAACAGGACTCTTACTATAGCAAAATAAGTTCTGGGCTGATTTTTTAAAAGGAATGACTCTAAGGTCACAAAAATTCAATGAGCTATATACACTTATGATTTGAGCACTTTTTATATATATATTTCACTAAAACGTTACAAAAATGGCATGACTTTATAGTCTAAGATATAGACACATACACAAAATTAGAACTGAATATTTACCAAGTTTCTTAAAGTAGAGGATAAAAAATTTCCTAGGAAAAGTTGATGAGATTGAAGTGGAAAGGATCAAGAGACTTAAAAATTAAAAATTGGTATGTCAAAAAAGGAATATTACTAAAAAAACCCCAGACAACAAGCTAGAGAATATATTTGTAGTATATATGTCAAGAAACTAGTATGTTGATTATATAAAAGCAAATTCACACAAATTGGTAATAAAATATAAGATTTCATTTGATAAATGGGCCAAAGACAAGAACAATTGACAACAGAAAAATATAAAAAAGTGGGAAAATGTTCTGCTACATTAAGAATCAAAATGGTATGCATTAAAAACGTCAAAGAGGCGACTTTGTTTTAACTTCTTGGAATTTATTCTATTCTTACAGATGCAGATGTTTGTAATAGCAATGCTATAAGTGGCCAACATATCCCCCTACCCCACCATTGGGGATTGGTTAAATAATTTATAGCCCATCAGTACTGTGGAACACTGTGTTTATGGTCAACTGGCACTTAGCATCTAGTTCTACCCCTTTCTACATTCCTTCCTACCTACAGGGGCTATACAACTGAAAACTACTTTTCTTGAACTCCCTTGCAGTCAGGGTTCTGGGTGCAAATCTGGTTCTACCAGTGAGAACCACGAGCGTGAGCTGTGGAAAATGGAAGTGAAGTGGAAGCCTCCCTCTTCATACTGAGTGGCCAGCTCACCAGTGTCTGCAGCCAGACTCAGCACTCCAGTGTCTAGTTATTAATATCAGCTCTGTCACTATCTAGAGGCACTTGCCCCAATGCAGCAGCCAGCGACTAGTCACCAGCTCGGAGGGAGCTGAGGCTGCTGCGGGCTGGGGCAGGCGAAGCAGCAGCAAACTTGCTGACCTCGGGCTCATAGGCATGTGCCCAGGAAATCAATGTCCAGCAGCAGACCGCTGTCTACTGCTCCTTCAAATCATCCAATTATTTGTGTGTGTGGTAAAATATACAAAACAGTTATCATTTTAACCATTTGTAAGTATACAATTCAGTGACATTAAATACATTCATACTGTTGTGCAACCAGTACATGCATCCATACTGTTGTGCAATCACTACTATCCATCTCCAGAACTTTTCATCGTCCCAAACTGAAATTCTATACCCAATAATAAACAATCACTCCCCATTCTCCCTCCATCCCAGCCCCTGGGAACCTCTACCCTACTCGTGGTCTATGAATTTGCTTACTCTAGGGACTTCATTTAAGTGGAATCATACAGTATCTGACCTTCTGTGTCTGGCTTATTTCACTTAGCACAATGTCTTTAAGTTTCATCCATGTTGTAGCATATATCAAAATTTCATCCCTTTTAATGTCTGAATAATATTCCACTGTAGTACATACCATAAGAGGTAATATTTTTATATCTATTCAATTAGCAAAAAAGTTATTTTTATATGATATTACCCAGTGGTGGAAATATTGTGAAAACAAATCACTCTTACACTGCTAAGGTGATGAATATTGCTATCTCAATAAGGAAAAAAGTACTCAGACCCACTAATCCTTCCTCTAGGAATTTATCCTAAGAAAATAATCCAAAAGATTGGGGAGAAAAAAACCCACAATGTGTATGAAGAGGCATATGGTGTATAAAGCACTATTTGTAACAATGCAATTTTTGGCAATAATGCAGAATTCCTTCAACAGCAGAATAAAGAAAGTATGTTTAATTCAACTGATAAGAGTATTAGGAAATCATTACAAACTACAATTATGAAGCACACATAGCAACCTGGAAAAATGCTATAATAATTTTAAGTAACAAAAGCTATAAAAGTGTGATCATACTTATGTTAAAATGTATACATGTAGAAAAAGTTTGAATGAGTAAAAGACAAAATAAGAGGTAAGGTTGGATCTAGATTTTTAGTCTTTTTCTTCACATTTTTACAAACTTTTCATACTAACATTACTTTATTTTCATTTTTTTTAAAAAGTCAGAGTGGGGCAAAGGCAGGCCATGTTCCTTCTATAATGCACCTGAGTTCTCAGCAAGCTGAGAACAAATGCCTTTTCTGAACCTTCCAGACACACACTATCCCCAAATCACCTGTGCCTGGCCACATATTTCTACCTAGCCAGGAAGACCCCACTGCTCAGAATCAGAGAGTCATGACAATCTCAAAAAAACACTCACAAGAAGGGGTAAAGGGACAGGACACCTGGCAGTTCCACATGGGAGCCGCAGGAAAGCACACCGTCTGAGGGAAGAAGACAGCTGCTGGGAACACTAAGTGAACTCGTGGCCTTCCCTAAGGCCTCGTCTGACTCCTGACACAAAGATCCATGTCTATAAATGTGGATCCAATTACACTGTTCTACTTAAAACTTTGTGATGTCACCTGAGGCCTATCAAAGTCTAAGCTCCTCCCTGGCATTCAAGGTCTTTTGAAATCTGGCCCCAACATATCTTTCTAGCATGATCTATCACACACCATTAAACATCACACTGAGCTCTGGTTCACAGGTCCTCAGACATGAGATCTGAGTTCCCTGCCTCCAAGCCTTTCTTTACGTTCCACTTTTCCTTCTCATATTTTGGGGCCCAGTTCACCTCCTGTCTCCCTTACTCTTGGGCAGACTTCCTCACTCACTTCACTATGCCTCTGGAGAACTTTTTACACTTATCCCAGTGTTTCACCGAGTGGTTTAACATGCAAGCTCTCTGTGGACCTATAACATCTGTTATTTATCCCTGAAGCCCAGGAATGAAGGCAGAGCTGGCATTGACAATGCCTATCTGATTTGCCTTTGGGGCAGTATGTTCTAAGTCCAGATTATGCCAAGCATTGAAATCCTAGTACAATAAGACATGTATTAATAATTAACAAAGAAATGACATCCCTCATGCAGAACAAACGATACAAATCAACTGTACTCCAGCCACACTGATCTGGCTGTTTCCTGAACATACTAGGCATTTCTTCCCACCTCACCGCACTTGCACTAGCTGCTCCCTCTGTCTGGAATGCTCTTTCTCAGACATCTGCACGGTTCATTGAATTGTCTCCTTCAGGTTGTAACTGAAATGCCCCCTTCTCAGAGATGCCTTCATCTTAAATTACAATCCTGACCCCTGCCTTCACTACTCTTTATCCCCTTCCCCTGCTTTGTTTTCCTTAGCACTTACCACTTCTCGACATATTATAATTTTGCTTATTTATTTTGTTGTCTGCTCCACCCCCATCAAAATATAAAATATACTTGGCACCTACAATCGCCTTCAGCATATGTAAAAGCTTGATAAATATTTGTCTAGTGAAAGAATAAATGAATAAATAATTAGTATAGTATGTGAACCAATTCAACAGTCCAGGGGTTGATTTCAAGATATAAATATGGGTTTCAGGAAATGTAAGAACTATCTCACTCACATTCTCACCATTCCACACCACCCACACTCCACCACCGTACCCCAAACTCCCAGGGCCTCGATGCAGTGAGTCTTCTCATCACCCCTCCTGCAAATACCTGTAGCACTCACCTTGCTGCCTTGCATTAGAACTTTTTATGTCCAAGCTGTAGGTTGCCACAGGGAAATAACTCTAAGTAATGCTTCTGAAACATTTTCAGGATCTTAGACACCTTAGAGGTTTTGATCCTCTCTCCAGAAAAACCCATATATGAACAAAATTTTACATTGAGTCTAGGGTGGCACACAGACTTAGTAAAGCTCACTCTCAGGCTCTATGTCCCTTGGTTCACTTAATAAAATTAACATATAATGGGAGGAGACAGAGCTTCCTGACTCACAGAGAGCAGAAATATAACTGGCAGTTACACCCCGGTGAAGGGCCTTTCTGTAGGTCCCTGAAAAGGGAGGGGCAGGAAAGCAAACCCAGAAACCTGGGCCCAGTCCATCCTGCACTAGGGGGAAGAGGAGGACCGGTCTTGGTAGATAGCACATTTCAGCCATTTGAGACTATTGTCTGCAGCAGGGTCCCCCTTGGGCTCAGATGAAATGTGCCTCTACACGACTTCCTTTTTGCTCTAATTCTGTGCTTATAAAGCAGTCTTCTGACTTAGAATTCCAGATACACCCTGTTCTGCTGAGTTATTTTAATGTGAATTAGCTCATCCATAGTAGGTATGTAGATGATGTCAGTATTAGGCAAAAGTTGTGTTGGCTCATGTGTGTGTTTTTCCCAGCTTGTTAATGTTTTTGAAGTGGCTGGGGGCAAGCTTCCTCACAATTAAAGAGAAAGCCTTAACTATACATGAAAGTCTAAAGAAAAGAGTTGAAAATCCTATAGAAATACTCTCCTTTAGTGCAAGCAGTGGCTATTCAGTAGCTTTAAGAAGCACTATACACCAGCTGGATGCAGTGGCTCAGGCCTGTAATCCTAGCACTTTGAGAGGCCAAGGCGGGAGGATCACTTGAGGTCAGGAGTTTGAAACCAGCCTGAGCAAAAGTGAGACCTGTCTGTACTAAAGAAAAAAAAAGTAGAAAAAAAAATTAGCCAGGCAACTAAAAATAGAAAAAATTAGCCGGGTGTAGTGATGTGTGCCTGTAGTCCCAGCTACTAGGGAGGCTGAGGCAGGAAGATTGCTTGAGCCCAAGAGTCTGAGGTTGCTGTGAGCTAGGCTGACATCACGGCATTCAGCCTGGGCAACAGAGAGAGACTCAGTCTCAAAAAAACAAAACAAAACAAAACAAAAGAACTACTATATTTTCTATCAAGTTAACCCATCTGGAGAAGCCTAGATTAGCTCCTTACCCAAGCCCACACCCTTGTTACCTGTGCCGAGCTTAGCAAAGACCTGCATGGACTCATCAAAACGCTTCTGGCAGAAGAGGTTGAAGGCATACAAGTTCTTGATGTGATGGATTTGTTGCTGCTTTTCACTGTCAGAGTCATCTTTCATTTCCTAATAAGAGAGTAGAATAGGTAAGAGCTCAGTCACTCAACAAATATTTATTCAGTACGTTCTAAGTGTCAGACAACATCCTGGGAACCACGGACGCCAAAGTGTGCAAGACAGACCACTTGGTGTCTGCCCTCGCAGACTGCCCTTACAGTCTAACTGTTAGGAAGACTGGTAAGTAACTATGCAATTAAAATATAAGAGGGTCCCTAAGAAACGCCTAACCAGTACTCTCAAAAACTGTCATGGTCATGAAAAACAAGGGAAGACAAAGAAATTCTGGAAGACCAGAGGAACTCAGGACACATGACAACCAAATGCAATGTGATTTTTGGATTTGATCCTGGAATAGAAAAAAAAAGGCATTAATGGAAAAAAGGGCCAAATCTAAATAGTCTAGAGTTTAGTTTAAAAACAAAAAAGCAAAACAAAATAGGGTAAACGTGATGACAGAGCATATGGGAGGGATCCCCATTTCAGTCTGAGTGGGGAGTCTGGGATGGGTTTTAAAAGGGAGCTAAGTTGAGATGTAAAGGATGAGCTGGAGTTAGCCATGCAAGGCTGGGCAGGTGACAAAAGGGAGGGGAAGAGGTGCGTGTGCTCCACAGCAAAGGGACAGCACATGTACAAGGCCCTGAATCAACAGAGAGAGAGCACAGTGCGCTCAAGGAATGAAGGACATTTGGTGTAGCCGGCATAGTTGGGAAAGGTCTTGTTCAGAGTAAAAGCTAAATAAGCTATTACTTATTAATTTCTTCCTTCAAAACATCTCTCAATTTCCCCTCTTCCTTTCCTTTCCTTTCCTATTGCTACACCTTAGTCCTGGCCATTGTAAGCATGTGGTCTCTGTACCTGGTCTCAGCTCTTCTGCTTGGTGCTTCAAAGGCTTTTAAAACACAGACAGCCCCAGCCTTCTTATCTAGCTGATTCCCAGACATTTAAGCCATACCTTCTGCTCCAGTCAGGCTGGGCTCCAAACATTCTAGAAATGTGCCACACTTGTTTCTACTTTTGTAACTTCCTCTCAATCTTCAACACTTCCTGTTTCCTGCTCCTGATTTTAATCTTTTCTTACCCATAAAGGGTCAATGCAAGTGTCTAACCTTAGGACGCCTTTTCCAGCCCACAGTGAACTGTTCCTCTCTGACACTTAGCATCATGTTTTGTCAATGCCAAAGTTTAGTATGTAACTGTCCTTTGAAAGTTCTATGGATGTTCTCTTATCATTTAAATAATAAAAGATAGGTTCCTCTAGGACTAAGGATTATGTCAACCAACCTTCCTGTCATAAAAAAGAGCAAATATTAAGTACATGCCTAGAAAAGAGAAGGAAAAATGGAAACCCACTTTCATCTTCTCTACCAAAGATTAAACAATCTATAGTAGGTAGATCACTAAAAAGATTCTGAGACCTTCCTGTTAAGAATAGACACTAAAAAGAGTTATGTGCTGCATATCCTTTTTATAAGGTTCAAAAACTACATATGCCAAGTGCAGTGGCTCATGCCTGTTATCCAAGCACTTTGGGAGGCCAAGGTGGGAGGATCACTTGAAGCTAGGAGTTTGAGACCAGCCTGAGCAACAGAGAGAGACCTCGTCTCTACAAAAAATTTTTTTCAATTAGCTGGACATGGTGGCGTGCACCTGTAGTCCCAGCTACTCAGGAGGCTGAGGCAGGTAGATTGCTTGAGCCCAGGAATTCAAGGTTGCAGTGAGCTATGATTGTGCCACTGCACTCCAGCCTGCGGGACAAAGTGAGACCCTGTCTCATAAAAACAAACAAAAAAGTAAACGCATTATTCATATATATTAAATATATATGTATGTAAAAGATGAAACAAAAATATTTTTAACGGCACGATAAACACAAAACTTAGGATAATGATTACATCTGGAGGGAAGGCAGAAGGATGGGATGGGAAGGAGTACAGAGTTTATAAAAGTTACTGTTCTTGGGCAGGATAGTGAGTTCATGGCTATTCATTATATTATTTTAAAAAATGGAAATGGAAATAAAGTAAAATAATATAGGATAATGCACGAGTAGAAAAAAATTAGTAAGATGTTGAAATTAAATGCTCTGAAAAAGTAATCATCTTTATGAGATATTAACCATGTCTAACTATCATAAAGACTGGATTTCTGTTTTAAGTCCAGAACTTATACAACGAAAGTAAATGTTCTTCTTCAAAAGTAGCCACGATAGGTGACGAAAAACATATTAATTCCCCAAAAATGTGGCCATTGCCTTCCTTTCAGAAATAGTTTACAGGATAATCTAGAAATTCACTTTTACTACTATTATCTTCCTAAAAATCTCTTCTTCAAAGTAGTACTGTCTGGTTTAACAACTGGGTTAGGCTAGTTTGGCTGTTTCCTAAATCAAATCCACCCCTACAGATGAAAATAATCATCAGTGAGGATGTTTAAAAGAATAAAAGACAGAATCTGAAGTCAATCTCCAAAATGGTCTTTGGCAATGGGAGCATCACTGGAGTAAGAGCATGGTTGTTGCTTCACCATGAACCATGTTCTGTGCAAACATTAAATTAGAACAACGATCATAAATATAAGACTGCAGCCTGGTTGAAGGCAATGACTTGAGGTGGTTTTGGAATATCTAAAAAGAAGGCCTACTAATCCAGACTGTATAAAGGAATTTTGAGGGGTCCTCTAGTTGTTGCATTTAACTAGACTGTAAAATCACATTTATGACTGTTACCATACTATAATGTTTGCAATGTCTTTAAATTTTCAAGACCATATAGTATCTATTATTTTATTCTCCCATTAATTCTATAAGGTAGTATTATCATCATTGGCATTTATCCTGTATTTGACAAATAAGCAGAGTGAAAAAGTAAAATCACTTAGAGTTACATAGATATTTTATAGCAGAGTCAGACCTTGAATCTAAGCCTCTGACTTTTAGCTCTGTGCTTATTCTCCTAGTTCAAACTAAATGTGAACACCTAAACCCAAATCCTCTACTTTCAAAAACAATGAGGAAGGCAGACTACATCCAAATCTCAGGAATAAGACTTACTGCGAGCTGTAGAGCCAATTCAAACTGCTTGTCCTGGAGAAGCTGCTGGATTTGGGTTGCCATGGGAACAGGAATGAGTCTCCAAACAAAATGATTGCTGGCCACATAGATAATGTTTGATCTGGAGGCAGAAGAATATTAGCAAAAGAACACAGGCTTTGTGATGACACAGGTGACTTTTAAAGCATTGGGATAATATGACAGCCACGGTAAAGAAAGAAATGCCTTACCCTCCTGAGGTGATGAAACGGGGCCTTTGTAGTTCAATGCTCTGGACCAATAGCCTTGGTTCAAACGTTCGGATCTCCACGTATCGAGGCAACACTGCGATGATGTAGGGAGGCTGGTGCTCTGTGAGAGAGAGAACATGTTGAGCTGTTGAGTCTGGACTAAGGCTTTAGGCTTATGGAGTGTTTCAGGTGCCCATTTTGAGCTGCACTTTATCTTGCACAGAAAAGATGTATCCCGCATTTTTTTTTTTTTTTTTTTTTTGGAGACAGACTCTTGCTCTGTTGCCCAGGATAGAGTGCCGTGGCGTCAGCCTGGCTCACAGAAACCTCAAACTCCTGGGCTCAAGCAATCCTTCTGCTTCAGCCTCCCGAGTAGCTGGGACTACAGGCATGTGCCACCATGCCCGGCTAATTTTTTCTATATATTTTTAGTTGTCCAGCTAATTTCTTTCAATTTTTAGTAAAGACGGGGTCTCACTCTTGCTCAGGCTGGTCTTGAACTCCTGACCTCAAGCGATCCTCCCACCTCAGCCTCCCAGAGTGCTAGGACATCCAGCTTTGATGAGAGGGATCTGATCCCACTCTTACCATTTCGCCCAAAACGGTAGATGAAAACTTCACTTGCTCTTTTCTTATCAGCCACAAAGCCAGGCCGGACAAAGGCCAGCTGCAGCTGTCCCTAACAATGCATCAGTGGGAGAACCAGGTTACAGAACCTCCTTTCATTCTCTTACAAAGGGCAAAAGGAAGGCAAATTCTTTGCTCCTTAAAATTATTCTAAGGGAAAGTTCCACATTTCTAGCTAATGTTGATCCTGCTTGAGATTTTCACAGGGAAAAGATACAAAGCTCCACTCGACGGCTGCTATAGTTTGAGTGTTTTTGTTCCCTCCAAACTCATGCATTGGAAACTTAACCCCTAATGCAAATGTGTTGGGAGATGGGGCTGAATGGGAGGTGTTTAGCTCATGAGGCTTTACCCTCATAAATGGATTAACGCTGCAATGAGTAGGGCTTGTGGGTGTGGGTTCCCTCTTTACTGCCATGTGAGGACAGAGTTCATCCCTGTCTTGTCCTTCTGCCTTCTACCACATGAGGACGCAGCAAGAAGGTCCTTACCAGACACCAGATACCAGTTCTTTGATCTGGGACTTCCCAGTCTCCAGAACTCTGAGGAAATACATTTCTATTCTTTACAAATTACCCAATCTGTGGTATTTTGTTATAGCGGCACAAATGAACACAGACAATTGCTTAATGGTACACAGAGAAGACAGCTGGATGGAATTCTCAGTGCGGTTGTTTTCTACTCGATACTTGCTGTAAGCCTTATGACTGTTTTCATCTATTTTACGCATCTTAAAACATTTTCCTTCATCTATCCATGATCCGAAATTTATCCTTCTTGATCCAGTGTAATTCTTGGGTTGCACTCTTTATCTTTGAAAAATAATGTTTATCATATCCACTCTTTTCTTCCTGTATTTTTTGATCGGCATGTAACAATCCGAAGCTTACAAAGTTGGATGAAGCAGAATAATCCCAGCAAAAGTACCAAAGAAGTCAGCATATAAGCAGCAGAGCTGACAAAACTATAAAATCCTTGCAAGGAATGTCTTCCATTGACTGAGAGGTTGTATGGTGAAGGAGATTTAATATAAACGTAGAGAATTTAGAAAATAAGCAACATAAAACATAACTTTTAAAACACAAAAACTCAGAATAAGACTGAATAAGGATCTACTTCACTTTACAATGAGCTTTATTTTTTTTTATTTATTTATTTTTGAGACAGAGTGTCACTCTGTCTCCTGGGCTAGAGTGCCGTGGCGTCAGCCTAGCTCACAGCGACCTCGAACTCCTGGCCTCAAGTGATCCTCCTGCCTCAGCCTCCTGAGTAGCTGGGACTACAGGCATGCTCCACCATGCCCGGCTAATTTTTTCTATATAGTTTTAGTTGTCCAGCTAATTTCTTTCTATTTTTAGTAAAGATGGGGTCTCACTCTTGCTCAGGCTGGTTTTGAACTCCTGACCTTAAGCAATCCGCCCGTCTCGGCCTCCCAGAGTGCTAGGGATTACAGGCGTGAGCCACTGTGCCCGGCCAACTTTATTTTTTTTAAATAAATTGCTTGTATACAACATTAAGTATAATTTCACCAACTTAAAAATAATAGAAATGTTTTTTATGACTATATTCCATATTATATCAAGAATTAGTAGGCTGGGCGTGGTGGCTCATGCCTGTAATCCTAGCACTTTGGGAGGCCAAGGTGGGAGAATTGCTTGAGGCCAGGAGTTTGAGACCAGCCTGAGTGAGAGACCCTGTCTCAACAAAAAAATAGAAAAATTAGCCATGTGAAGTGGTGCACGCCTGTAGTCCCAGCTACTTGGGAGGCTGAGGCAGGAGGACCATTTGAACCCAGAAAGTGTGAGGTTACAGTGAGCTATGATGATGCCACTGCACGCAATCCTAGGCAACAGAGCAAGACCTTGTCTCCAAAAAAAGAAAGAAATAAAAAAAAAAGAATTAGTAAAAAATCACAATCAATGAGATATCACCTTAAATGCATTAGGATGGCTACTGTCAAAAAAATAGAAAACAAGTGTTGATAAGAATGTGGAAAAATCAGAATCCTTGTGCATAGTTGGTGGGAATGTAAAATGGTGTGGCTGCTATAGAAAACAGTATGGTAGTTCCTCAGGAAATGAAAAATAGAATTACTGTATGACCCAGCAATCCCATTTCTGAGTATATATTCAAAAGAATTGAAAGCAGGATCTCAAAGAGATACTTGCATACCCATGTTCATACCAGTATTATTCACTGTAGCCAAAAGGTGAAAGCAACCCAGGTGTCCATGGACGGATGAACAAAATATTATTCAGCCTTAGAAAGGAAGGAAATTCCATCAAATGCTACAACCTGGATGAACCTTGAGGACGATATGCTAAATGAAATAAGGCAGTCACAAAAAGACAAATACTGTATGAGTCCATTTATATGCACTATCTAGAAACAGTCAAATTCATAGAAGCAGAAAGTAGAAAGGTGGTTGCCAGGAGTTATAGGGAAGGGGAACTAAGGAGCTGCTGTTTAACTGTTTTGCAAGATGAAAAAGTTCTGAAGATTTGTTGCATAACAATGTAAATATACTTAACACTACTTAACTGTACACTTAAAAATAGTTAAGGTGGTAAATTTTATATTGTGTGGTTTTTATCACATTTAAAAATAAAACTTTTTAAAATGTAAAAAAAAAGTAGTCAAAAGCAAACCACTAGAGGGCATAATTATCATATAGAAATTTAACCTCAAAGAATATATTCATAAAAATAGTTTTAGTATAACTAACCTATGAATTTATATTCCTAGCTATTCATTTTCTGATAAGAAGTTTTTTCTACTATATTTTAAATTTACACCCTAAATGAATAGTACAGTAATATTTCAAAGCAGAAAGGAACTCAGAAATCAGTAATCTGAGGCCTAAGCTATATTTCCATCATTTTGAATGCTATTAATATTATTATGCTGATATTTTTTATGTTACAAAAAAAAAAATTAAAAGCATGTTGTTTTGTATTAGATTTTTTCTTTTCATTTCATGCTGGCCTAATTTTGAAAAATTAGTATAATTTTCTTCAGTGCTAACTTGTATAAATATATAAAATGTCTTTCTCCTTTTTAAATTTGGCCCACTTAAATGAGTTCTAATTTAATTTAAAAAACATTTTATAACAGAAATCCTTCTGTTGTCACATCGTTTTCTTCAGTCTCCCCAACTTTTGACAACAGAGATGGTCCGGATCTCTTTATACCTTCAAAACTTGACAGAATGGCTGGTATACAGCAGACATATAATAAATGGCTGACAAGGATAATGATTCACTTATTCAGCAAGCATTTCCTAAGAGGCTCTGACATTTTAGGCACTGTAGTATGTAGTAAAGATTCAAAGAGGATCAAGACAGGAGTCCAGACCTCATGGAGCTCCTACAGGAGCAGAGGAGACAGACCACTCACTGCATCCCATACGACAGGATGCCATGACAGAGAGACCTGAAAAAGTTATGGAAGCACCCAGGGGAGGTGACTAATCCTACCTGTGGGCCAGAGGAGACCTCGCAGAGGTCAAAACGTGCTTCGGTATATTAAGGCACAGACATGTTAGGTAGACAGTGTGGGATTCCAGGACTCCTAGGGACGAAAGTGGGGGCCGTTGTGGTTCACCCTGCAATATGGGCTTTCAGAGAGGCTCATGGGTGATCTGTATGCATAGTAAGACTCAGGTCACATAACTCCCAACTGTCCAAGCAAAGTGGTTCCACGGTGACATCTGAGGCATGATGGAGGTCCCTATCCGGATGCTATAAAACAAGACCCAGACCACAACCAAGCTCTCTTTTTGTTACGACAATGGGTCCAGTCATCCCCTGTGGCAATGTATCTCGCTCTGTAAGCCTGTATCTGGCTCTTGCTCTATAATCCTATCTTTCTCTCCTCAATAAACCTCATTTTCATGCTTGCCTTACTTCATTGTGTCTAGTTGCTTTTCGGCAATGAGTGCACTAAGAACTGACATTTCAGACTGTTACCTGACAGAAACAGTTTTGAGAAGCACTGCTGAAGGCTCCAGGCACTAACAAAGGTTTTAAAATAAGAACTCTTATGCTGGGGAATCAGAAACACACTTCTAGAATATTACATGCATTTTTATCTCATCTACCAAAGTTCCTCTTCTAATGGAAGAACAAGGTAGCTTAGACCATCATGAACCCTCTTGTAAAGCTCTTAAAGCCCTCAAACTTGTTGATGTACATAAGCTTGGGCCTTTAAATACTGTCCTTTTGATTTATCTTCCTTCTGGTCTATGCATCTCTAACTACCACCATTTAGGAATCTACTAGCCTCTCAGACCTTCTCATGGACCTCTAATAACTGGCCCTATCTTATTCCTCCATAATTCAGACCACCTGTTTTAGCTAGGTCAGTCTCCATAATGCCTGCTTACAAATCAGCATGTCTTCTGATTTCTACTCATTTCTCAAACTCCTCTCTGCCTCGAAAGAGTGGAAACTTTTCATCAAGCCAGATCCCAAACTCCCTGCCTGACCCAGTTGAAGCTTATCTATATAATGAAACTACTTCCTGACTAACTAAACAATGAAATTCCCTTTCTGTGAGCTACTGAATTTTAACTGATCCAATGTAACACCTTAAGCAGTGCCTTGTTTTGTCTCTTTATCCATGATGTAATCCTCATCTCTAGAGATAGGGGTCTTTAGAGACAGAAAGCATGTCTGTGTGCTCCACTCCACAGCAGTAACTATTTTAACAATGCTCACTCTTCTTACTAAAAAAGAAATGCTATAAGGATGGACATATGCTTCCAGGCAATACCACTGCACAGAGTTGGTAGCATGAGGCCGATGTAGGATGGAAACACCTAAAGTGTAGGACAGAGACTGACACCTAAATGTTGTTTGTGTCTCTAAGCTACAAGAGCAATAGCAACAATAACCACATCGAAAACCCTTCAACATGGAATTACTCGTACTAGAGGAATAAATAAGGAATTTCCACTAATCTCTAAATGTAGTCTATTTGGCAGAAGACAAATAAAACCTTTAAAAAGAAGGTAGAAGAAAAAGAACTAAGAAGTAAAAATAGCAGTAGATAACCACTTCCTAAAATGAGCATTTCTGTTTACATTTTTCCCCCCTGAAGTGAAACTCAGCTTCCTGTAAAAACTAGACTATCCCATTTTTAATGACCTTAAGTCATCCTCTACTTATAAGAAGGGGAACTGAGAGTGAACAACACAATGTAAGCCAGTCTGCTAAAGCTATGAATGGGACTCCGTTCTGCAGGGATGGCAGACAACCCCAGCCCAAAGCGGGAAACAGCAGCTACTGTTGGTCTCACCCATGGCCACTGGTATGTCTGTCCAGTTCAGGGCACATTTCTGTGTGCAGATTCCCTCCTCATTGAGCACCACGGTGAGATCGTCCTGACCCACAGCTACTTTTCCATCTGCCAGAGGTGCAACTAAGGGCTCCAGCTGTTTTCCTGTTGGAAAGAGCTCTTTGATGGACCCCTTTCCATCCACCTACAGGAAGACACAAAGTGAGTCACCCAGCATTCCCCAGGCAGAGGCATGAACACGGCCTGGAAAAATCCAGATAAAACCCCAAACCTAGTGAAGCCAATAATATTCCTTGTTTGACATAGGAAATATTATAGAGTTCATTATAACAAACTTTGTTATCACAATACAAAACAAGTTATCTTTTTTTCTAACATAGAAAGAAGCATCTAGCCTGGCAACTGAAAATGCCAGGTGCTAGCAAGAATGCAGAGCAACTGAAACTTCCATCCACTGCTGGTGGGAACACAAAGCGGTAAGGCTATTTTGTTTGTCGGCTTCTTATAAAGTTAAATACACACTTACCATATGACCCATAAATCCCATTTCCAGGCACTTGCCCAAGGGAAATGAAAACTTCTGTTTACATAAACACCTGTCTGCCAATGTTTATAGCAGCTTTATTCATAATTGCTAAAAATTGGAAACAACTTTATCCTTCAATTGATGAATGGATAAACAAACTGTGGTACATCCATACCACAGAACATGACTCAGCCACAAAAAAGAGTGAATTATTGTCACACACAAGGACACAGATGACTCTCAAATGCATTATGCTAGGTGAAAGAAGCCAGACTCAAAAGGTATATACTATATGATTAATTTATAAGACATTCTGGAAAAGGCAAAACTATAAGAGACGAAGAATAGATCAGTGGTTACCAGAGTTTTAGAAGTAGGAGGAGAGGCTAACTTCAAAGGGGTAGTCTGAGGGAACTTTGGGGGGGGGTGATAGAACTGTTGTGAATATTGATTGTGGAACTAGTTACACAACTGTAGGCATTCGTCAAAACACAGAATTGTATACCGAAAAGAATGAATTTTATTGTATGTAAATAAATGAATACTTTCTGAATAGCCTGGTCCTAAAGCAACATTTCCCACCCCTGAGGTGATGGCAGCATCCAAGGCAGTGAGAGAACTGAGCACCCACTCCACCTTTCAGCTCAGACGCCCCACTCCCTACACACCTCCCTCAGCACCTATACGCTTAGTTGCTATTAACATTTACTTGGTTGCACAGCAGTGACTCCTCCAGGAGTTTGTAACTCTGATACTGATAAAACTATGATATTCTAACAATAAAAATGTGGAACAAATATATTATTAACAATGAAGAGCCCACCCAGTAGGGGTTAGGGAGACAGGCTTCTAGAATTGCCAAGTCTGAATTAGGAGAGGGGTGTAAAGCCATAAGATTCAGATTATTCTATGAAATGAATGGTATATCAATCTTTTCTACATATAGCATGCATATTCGAGGGAAAAAACGGCATGGATATTTACCAATTATATCAAGAGAAAAAGCAGGCTATAAAACAACGTGTATTATATGATATTTCGTAAACAGGGTGGAAGCCCATATACTCAAAGGCTAACGGTGATTATTTCTGAATAGGGGTGGATTATGGATGATTTGCACTTCTTTTATTTCATTACTTGTATTTTCTTCTTTTCTATAATAAACATATGTGGTTTTTGAAATTTAAAAAAAGTGAAAATAATTTTAAAAACAAATAATGCTAAAAGATTTGGGGGGCATCAAGAAACTCAAAGTCTTAAAAATACCTAAGTTAACATTAAAATTAGTTTATAATCCCTGAGCACTGAAGCCTTAGGATAGTAGTCCATGATAATGCCACTGCATAGAGGCAAGCAGCCCTAATTATCTGTCCCAATAATGAAATACACACCAGTGATAATTATGTAAAGAATTGAGAGTTAACTCTGCCTGGTTGAAGTTACACAGACATCTTTCTTATAGACAATGCAGAGAGCATGAAAAATAACTAAGCATACAAAGAAACAACAAACCCCATTATGTCAAAAGCTCTATTTAACTTGGTCTTTTGACCTGTGGCTCAGAAGCATATAATCATCTGCCCAAGGTAAACTCACAATCATCTTCCCTAAGGTAAACTGATGATATGTGCAAAATAATAAAATTTTACCCTTATTAGGTAGTAGTCTCTCTTGAAACCCACACAGATAGAATTTTCACACCATGCCATGGACTTGGGCACATCTGGTACACTAAAATCCCCCTGAAGAAAGAGAGCAAGAGTTCAATTGAAAAGACATTAAAAAAAAAATCATGACCTTCCTATTATTCCACTTCCATTCCACAAAATAACCCTCAACCTCATCTGAGGACAATTCTCCAAGTACAAGGTCAGAAAAGCACCCTTAATAAAAATACAAGCACCCACAAACTGAACAAAGTACGTCTGGAAAAGGTGAAAAGCCACTTCGAAATAAACCAATCTGTAGAGATGTAGAATTATATTACAGGTAGACATAAACAACCTCTCATGTACTTTATACCTGAGTATTCATCTGGGGACAACCGTAAGACTGGGGTTCTGAATGTCACTAGAACTGAAGAGGAAGTCTTTTCAGCTGTGGGCCAACTGTAGCAGCAGCTCCCACCCAACCCATGGATCAAGTAACAGTGGACTTTACCTGCAATTCATGAAATTCCCTGTCCTTCCAGAAATAGAGCTGCAGCTTCTTTTTCACGGCCACACACATCCGCAACACCTCCTCACCAGTCTCTGTGTGCTGGGAAAAGACAACCAAAAGAAATGAGGATGCACATACAATAACTCTCCATAACTATCAATGAGATTAGAGATTTTCTACCTTAAAATGGCTACTAATCTGAAAATCCCCTATAACATAGTCATGCTGCCAGAAAAGCTAAGCAGAAGAACAGCACTGTCTCTAAGATGTACTCATAAACAATTGGCTGAGGAACACTCCTCCCCAAGGGTTGCCAGCCAAAAGCCCCAGCACCAGTGGGACATTCATAACTCAGAGAGGAAAATCCTAGGGCAGACCTTCCCCTACATAACTGCTTCTTCCTTTTTTTCCTTAAATCATTAGCACTTGTGGCTGTCAACACATGCTGGGTCAGGGATCAGCATGTACCAGTGACAGCAGGCCCGCTTTCAATCCTTTAAAGGAGCGGGGAAAAGAAAATTCATAAGCGTAAAACAATACACTGTCAATATACAGCATAAATGCTAAAAAGGGATCAGAGTTGAGCAGAGGGGTAAGCCAGATACTGAAGAATGTAAGGATGATGAACTGGCAATAATAAGGAGAGGTGTCTTTTATGAACAATGAAAACTCCCTAATGACAAAGACCACACTGATCTGTTTAGAACAAGAGTCAATCTGATGTCCTATAATTATGTTCATGATGCTGTTACAGTCTGGCTTTCCTATTAATGATTTGTCCATGACAAGTGTTTTTATCCTTGGTTAATTGCCTCCTGCCATTAGACCCAGGCTCTCATTAATTCATATGCATGGAATATAAATGCTTCAACTTCATGCCACATACCAAGGGGGAAATTTCTCTAATACAATCAAATATTCTCTTTGGAGTCTTGGCTGGGTTTGGATCATCAATGTCATTCTTTCCACCTAATGGTTGGAATGATATAGGAAAGACTGCATTGATTAAAGTATAAAGTCGAATTTCATCTTGCATACACTTACCTGGAGGTCACATGTGAACAGTGATGCTCCCTTTGCCTTTGAAACCGTAGTGATTTGTTGAAATGTCAATAGGTCATGGACATAAATGTTATTTTCTGTTTGGGAAGAGGTAAAACATCATTATAAATGATCACAATTTTCTAGTATAGTCACCTTCAAGGCAAAAAAGTATGTAACATATAGAAGAAGCAAATGGCAGATATTAGTGGAAGACGTACCTTCAGTTTTACTAACAATGATTCATTCTGGGCTATTACCAGTACAAAACATTTAAGAGGTCTCCTGGTCTTCTAAACTTGGATATTTTGTTCCTTAAAATTTGGGCTGATGAGTAAAAGAGATCTTTCATTTTCAAAGCACTTTTACACTCTGTTCTTTTCCAGTCTGGAAATTTTGTGATGCAGTATTTATACAAGAAATGGCTTTCAATTCAAAGCTACATACATTAGTAGGCTCCAATTAGAAAAACGAAATCCTCTGTGGATTTTGTACAAACCCATGGCAAGGATTTCTTTTCTAGCAAAGCAAGCAAAATAATAATTTTACCCGGGCCTCATATCTAGTTTTACTCATGAAGGTTTAGTTATCTTAAATGTTTATCTGCAGACTTAGGAACTAAGTTTAAAATGATTCTACTATTTGTGCCCAGAGCTGAGCAGCTCAGAGTATGAGGTCAGTTTCTAGTCCTCTGCTTCACAAGAAAAGGCCTCACTGGCTGCCTTCCACAAAACCTTGATTTTTCAAAAAAGGCCTTAACAGTCTTGCCCTGATCTAACTCTTCTCGAATATCTTGCCACTCTCTACCAAATATCCTTAGTCTTCCCACAATGAACTACTTGCCATGTACCTGTCCCATCTCAGGGTCTTTGATCAAATTGTTCCCTCTGCCTATAATACTCTGCCCACTTCTCTTCCTGTCGAAATTCTAATCCACTAGACAATACGGGCCCTCCCATTACTAAGATCTCACAACACTGTTGATAAACTTCCACTGTAACTTACCACACTGTATTATGATTACTTTCTATCATTTCTGTTTTCATAATCAGAATATAAGTATCAAAGATAGCAACCATGTCTCATTGAACTTGGTATCCCCAACGTCTAGTCCAGGCTTTGCACAAAATAGGGCTCAATAAACATTTGATCGATTATTGAATGAATGAATGAGGTGAGACTCCTTAGAGAGCAGACTTCAAGTTTATGGAGGATGCTGTTGCCTTTATTACTCATGTACCCTGTGGTATCTGGTTTGGAACATGTCAGTTCATTGTTAAGTAACCATTATCAAATTAACCATGAAAGGGTTGAAGCTTGTTTTTTCTGACACATGAAATACAAATGCAACCCCTTTTCTTACCTAACAAGCTGACCAGAATCTTAAACTGGGAAACCACATGGATCTGGAAGATAGCAAATCATTAGATCCAATTAAACATTTCTGACAAGGTTTAATAAATGTTCATTTAACAACAGTACTAAAAAGGGACCAGAGAGCCCAGTTATGGGGATCTGATTTATTTTTATGTGCAACCACAATTTCTGCTTGTGAAAGAGGATCTCAGGCACATGATATATGGGCAGAGATCCCTGTGTAAATGGAAGGACAGAGAGAAGAGGATTCAAAAAGTTAATAAATAACATTACCGAAGTCCTAGCTTTGATAGAGTCTCATATAAGTTAAACATTGTTGTATGATTGCCATTGCTGCCTACCTGCTGAATCTTTTTGGAGAAGTTCTTATTGGATTTCTCTAGTGTCACTTCAAACCTGTTGCAACCTATGGAAAAAAAAATAAACACTGGCAGTTCCAAACACAGGGATACCTATAAAAATACACCAAAAATACTGCTCCATAATGCTACCCTATGTAAATCTTTAAAAATTTTCTAGAAGACTAGAAGTCAAAGATCTAAAATAGCCAGCTGTCTTTATTGAGCACAGTAAGATGCTTTGAACTCCAGTTTTAGAAATGAGGGTTTCATGCACCTTCACTTGGCATCGGCAGAAAGGATCACACAAAGTTTACTGAAGCTGCAAGATACTTCCAAGTCTGAAGATCTTATCTTACAAAATAAGTACCTTGGCAAAGTGTTTCACAAGGAAGAGTATAAAAAGGAACAGTCAAATACAAGAGCCCAAGCAATGAAACCCAGCCCAAAGCATCCGTAGGTCTACACCAACTAATTCCCAGCAGCTACCCTATGTCCAGTATCATGGGGACAGAGCAAACGCTCAGCCCCATCTCCAGAGCCAAGCAATTTAATGCGTCTACACTTACTGCCACTTTCAGGTGATGCTACATCTGCTGGCACTGTTGCAAAAAAGGGGAAGAAAGTTACATAGCATAAAAACATGAGGATTCAGCTTTGCTGGGTTTGACAAAAATATTCAGCCTCAAAAGTCACCAGAGAGTCAAAAAGAGAATAATTATCACAATAATAATAGCAGCTATCATTAAGCAATAACTAGGTGCCAGGTTCTGGGTTAAAAAATTTTATATATTTATTTTCTGTAACCCCACAACTACTCTAAAGAAGTAGGTAGTACTATTCCAAGTTCATATTTGAGCGGTCTGATGGGTCAAGCAGTTAGGGCACAGCCAGTGAGAGACAGAGCCTAGAAGCAAACTCAAGCTTGACTCCAAAGCCTGCGCTCCAAGCCGGCACTCTGCCACCTGCCCCTCTACTCCATGGAGGGAAGGCTCACACTGCTGACCCGGATGTTCCCACAGCTAGCTGTGCCCTTGCCCCCAGGAGTTGGTGGAGACTCTTTGAGGCAATCACAACAACCCATGCCACCAAACACTATTTACTTCCTCCATGTGTCCCTCAGCAGAGATGAAGAAGGGACCCTAAAACTAAAGGGAGATTCAGAAACATGCTGTGGTATTTTGCTGTTACACCAGGAAAAAAAAAAATTCACCCAAGTCATGCTTGAGAAAGAGTTCTACGTTTGAAAAGGGCCTTAGTATTATGTTCAACAATTCTTTTTTTATGCAGAATTCCATAAGGCAGATATTCTCAAGCTTTTTTGTCTCAGGATCCCTTGATAATCTTAAAAATTACTAAGGACCCCAAAGAACTTTCACATGGGTTGTATCTATGAATGTTTACCACATTAGAAATTAAAATTGAGAAATTTTAAAAATATGTATTTATTAACTTATTTAAAACAGTAATAAGTCCATTACATGTTAGCATAAATCACATTTTAATGAAAGATATTTATTTTTACAAAACAAAAAATATGCACATTTTGCACACTTCTTTAATGTCTAGCTTAATAGAAAATAGCTGGACCCTCATATCTCTTTCTGCATTTAATCTACTTTGATAATTTAATTTGTTTTGGTTGAAATATATGACAAAAATCTGTCCTCACATGGATATGCACTTGAAAAGGGAGAAGTACTTTAATAGCTTTTTTAGGTAATTGTGGATCTTCTTTGACATATACCGAATATTGACAAAAGCAATTTCTTGTAATGTGAAATCTCAAACGTATCGAACTTTTCACATTGTTTCATTAAAATCCATTAGTCTATCTTACACTTAGAATAGATCTTTTTCTCATGCATGATTTAAAAACTTCATACATTGGTCATCTGGAAAATATTTTACTCCACTAAAGTCTGAATTATGCAGATTTTCCAAATGTTGGCATGTTTCATTATAGGATATGTTGAAAGTCACGCTCATTATTATCACCCTAGTCTCATTAGAAAAAAATTTTTTTGAGTATTGAAAAGCTGTCAAAGTCATGGGGTGTCCACATGTTTTCCACAATTCTAATTTTCTCTTGAAAGCTCTAACTTTATCGTTCACAACAAATACTGCCAATTGTTTTCCTTAAAGTAACAGACATGCTTTGTTCTTTTTTTAAAAAAAACTCTGTCAAATACCCAAATGGTCTGAAAAACTATAGCCTGCCAGTCATTCTTTCAAGCAAAAATGATACTCCATGAAAAAAAGTGGCCAGTTCAGCCCATAACTCAACAACTGCACAAGTACAAGTACTTTTCCCTGAGAGAGTCATCGGACATCGTACCTTGCCACACAGCAGTACTTTATGTGTAATTCCCATTACATCACAAGAGATTATTAAAATGATTCACTACCAAAAGTAAAAATAAAATAAAAAAAATAATTTTTATTGCCTCCCCAAGAATATTCTTAAGTGAAACTAGCTTTAAAAAATAAAACTGGCCAGGCATGGTAGCTCACACCTATAATCCCAGCAAATCCTAAAGAGGCTGAGGAAGGGAGATCACTTGAGGCCAGGAGTTTGAAGCGGCAGTAAGCTATGATCATATGATCACATCGCTGCACTCCAGCCTGGGCAACATAGTAAGATCCCATCTCTACAAAAAACTAAGAAAAAATTAGCAGGGCATGGTAGCATGTGCCTGTAGCCCCAGCTACTCAGGAGGCTGAGACAGGAGAATCTCCTAAGCCCAGGAGCTTGAGGCTGCAGTGAGCTATGATCCAGCTACCGCACTCTAGCCTGGGCAACAGAGCAAGATTCCGTCTCTTAAAAAAAAAACAACAAAACACTGTGAGTGCATAGTGAGAATAATACAGTGACTACCTGTATAGTTTGGGACTTCTGTTTTAATTTGATTCATAGTCAGGGGCCAGCAGTTTTAATTAACATCCCATTGTAAATGTTAATACAGTGAAAAAAATCAAATAATGTTTTAGTGTTTCTTTTAACTTATTAATAGTTTTGTCCTTGTTTGTGGGGCCTCTGAAAGGATCTTGGGAACTCCCAGAGGTCTAGAGACCACACTTTGAGAACTGCGGTTCTAGCTAGGGTAATAGTACCACTGAAACAAACCTACGGTTGTGAAGGCCTTCAATGCGAACTAATCTAATCCCTCTGTTCAAGGTAAGAGTAGAATGAGATGTTTTTTGAGCTCAAGGGAGATGGCTAAGATCAGATCAGAACCTAGGACCACAGATTCAGTCTTTCCTTGACATGCTATTACCCCTTCCTTTTCCTCAGAAAGATAGTCTACCCAAAGCCTTAGATATTCCAGATCTAGGTCTGGAATATCTCAAATCTAGAAATCAAATTGGACGTTTAAAGCTGATCACAGAGGACCAGGTCTATTTCTGGTCCACATCAGGTTAGAGCTGCACCAGAACTAAACTGTTCACTAAGGGTATAGGGAGAAGTGACATTTCTTAAAGTGATGTTTCAAATCTCAGTTTGATTTCCTAATTGTCTTAGCTAGGTTAGTACTGCTATTCTTCTTTATTTTTTTGAGACAGAGTCTCACTCTGTTGCCCGGGCTAGAGTGCCGTGGCATCAGCCTAGCTCACAGCAACCTCAAACTCCTGGGCTCAAGTGATCCTCCTGCCTCAGCCTCCCGAGTAGCTGGGACTACAGGTATGCGCCACCATGCCCGGCTAATTTTTTCTATATATTTTAGTTGGCCAATTAATTTCTTTCTATTT